>VFFE01007157.1:141380-155068 GCA_008921705.1 Burhinus oedicnemus | reverse complement strand
TTTTTTTTTTTTTTTATTACTCTTTGCCAGTTTTGCTTATCACAAGCTTCTGTGTTTGAGACGTTCATCGTCATGAGACTATTTCTTTTCTTTCCTTTGTTTTGCTTGTAATGGCAAAAGCTTAGTTACAGCATTTTTATTTATAGTCAGTAACCAATCGAATGCTTACTGCTCTTGGAATATGCATATGATATGATTAATATAATTATGAAAAAATAAGGCAAGGGGCCTCGTGAGCTTACAAACAACGTAAATGAAATAACATAATAAAACATTATTTTTTTTCTTTACAAACCAGGTGTTCTAGGTGCTTTCTGTTGTCCCTGAAAGTAAGCTATTGTACAAGCTACATTTAAACAAGATTAGATTTCTTAATTGTATTAATAGTAGCTTACAAGTCTTAGAAACCACTTACGTATGCCTGTATGTGTGGAAATTATATACTGCATTTTTGTATTAAAAAAAAAAAAGACTCCAGAAGTTTATTTCCCTAAAATGTCATCTAGTGGTTTTAGATTAATAACTGAAATAGTTCCCTGCAGAAGAACTTCTACTGTTGCAGAAATCTTTGCAAAATGTTTTTAGGTATAATTTAATTTTATGTAAAAATACCTTAAAGCTTAAGTCATGATAACAAAAAAATCATTTAAATGTGATTCCTGAGTGCTATAAATTACCTTTGAAAATAAGACCTAGTGTGCAGTTCTGAGTCACCAGTGAAACAATAATTTGCCCCCCCTTGTGTACTATACTTAGAATGGTGTGTCTTTGATTTAGGAAATAGTGAGTACTTGTGTTATATACAGAGGAAAAAAAAGTGAAAACTAGGATATTGTTGCCAATGTTTGATCTTAGGTTAAATCCTACCTCTGTTTTGTATTATTTTGAGATGAATATTTAGTATTTGTCTAGATTGGTGTAAAAGCTGTGTTTTAGGGAGCTTTAGGCATCCCTTTAAATCCCACAATATGAAACTAGTAGATTAGTATCTGTAGGAAGTAGTTCTGTTAGTGTGTTTAATCTTCTAAATTTCCAGCCACTAGCCTTCATTGAGATGTGATGATTGCATGCATGCTTCTAAATTGTTGCAATGTTAGGTAAAACAGATTCATCTAAACAGCATTGTGTAGTAACTTCAGTCTTTTTATGTACAAGAAACAGCTTTCTAGGTGCTATCAGTAAATGAAAGTTGACTTCTTTTATTCCTGATTGTATCATCTCTAAATACCAACAAAGTATTTTTAAAAGCAGTTTGATTACATAGGTCATATAAAGTTTGAAGTAGTGGAGGAGTGATATCGTACTGTAGCTTGTAGTCTTAAACTGATAGAGGTCACTTAAAAGGAAGTATAAAGATAGCGTGAAGCTTCACTTGAATGAAAGTTAATCTTTAGGGCTTAGAATTTGTCCTTTTTACTAGCTTTTCTGGCATTTTTGAAGACTATATCAATATATTTTTCACTCAAAGGTATAATTTTCAAGGGATCCATATTTTTAAGTGTAACTATATGACTTGCTTGTAGACAAGAATTTGGAGTAGAAAAGGATTTTTGCTTTTGCAAAAAGACCTGTCACCTGGTACCATGATTGCCTTATACTGGGCACTTTTTTCTTATTATCTATTAGCTAGTATACATGGGCAAAGTAATGCTTGAGTCAGTCACCACTGTAATAAGTGTATAATAACTGTCTAATGACAATCAGTTTATAGTTTTTACAGTTTTTATAGTTTTTTCTTATTTTCATAATATATTTGGGTACCTTACTCTGTGAATGTTCTCTTTTGCCATTTGTGTTCAGAAAGGTCACATCAAAAGCTAAGGTTAAAAGGCCTCATAAATATTTGTCTGTTTCACTGTTCTTTTTAAGTGTCTTTGAGATAGTGGAAAAACAAGGGATATTCTCTTGATAGTTTATCAAATTGAAATACATTAGTTTCAAGAAAATCCGGTCAAACACAGATGTGCAAATGGAAATGATCGTTTAACTTGTGTCTAGTAATAGTGAGAAAAATAATTCTAAATATGAATTAATAGTTGTTCTTTATTGAAAATGAAATAATATTCTAATAAATATATCCTGACAGTGCTCTTTCTGAAGAAGAAAAAACTACGTTGCGTGCTGGACTTATCACCAACTTTAATGAGCCAGTGAATCAGGTTGGTGGTGAACGATTATTACTCTCCCAGCAAATGCTTGTATTGATATATAATCTGTTTTCTCTCTTTACGAAGTGTTTAATAATAATAATAAAGTTGACAAGTTGCAATTTACGTGTTGCCTTTCAGACAGATCTTTATGTTGAAGTGAGATCTTTTTCCATAGAACATAATTCAACATGTTTTGTCTCTGGTTTGTTTTTTGTTGCAGTGGCAGTTTATGTTGTCCCTCGCTTTTTATGCAACCATTTGGTGAAATGGTTCAGGGAATGGATGTACCTCAAAAATAACCTTTTCTCCCCGCGTGATTTTTCTTTTCTCAGCTGTATCTGTTCTCTGATCTGACTCCCAGTATAGCCATACAAGGCAGTGTGGTGGTGGTGTAGCACGAATGAGCTGTTGAGAATGCTGCTGCATAAACCCACCTAAGCAGTGTTGCTGTCGCATATCTAATCACAGCATTAATTAATTTATATAGACATAATAAAGCTTCAGTATGATAGTGCCTTGTCTTACATAAAGTGACTAATTTTAAGCTACTATTTTGAGTAGAAGAAGGGTTTACTGTTAAATTGAGTATAGAGCTAATGTTAGGGGCTCAGAATATGCATATGCTAGATGAATCAGTCTTCCTTCTGCTAACTTATTTTTGCTCATGTAAGTATGACATTCTGCAAGGAAGTATTTGCTAATATTTTAAACTGGGTCTTAAAGTACTTTTTCAATAAAATATAGAAATGATTTGCATGAGGTAAAGCTTAAAAAGAAAAGGTACAGCAAACAAACTTCCATTCTGCAGACAGTTCAGTTTCAACTTTTTAGGATTCCTCAATTGGATTAATGTTATTTGTAGGATTAGAGCAGTGTATCAAAATCAGGGTAATTTAGTCTTTGTAGAAGAATTTTGTGCAATGACAATTTTGACTAGAATTTGAAGTTTTTATTTCAAATACAGTTTTTAAAAATGCAGGTAGACATAGAATATATCTTTAAATTTGTAGTGTAGGTATAGTTTCAATGTAAAAAAATATGACCAAATGTTGCTTGTTTCTTTATTTCAACCAAGAAGAACTATGAAGTATGTCATGTTGGACCATAAAGTGTTTGTCATTTATGCTCCTATTAGGTAGTATAAAATTTATCAAATATTTCATTTTTAGTGGTTGCATGATATTTAAATTTCTAAAAACCTAATGTTAACTGCATTGTATGTAAAACAATTCAAACTTTTTATCAATAATTTTTCCATGCCTCCATTAGTATTTAATCAGTTTACCTGCTAAGACCATAGTATAATTTATAGTTACAAATTCCACTGCTGATGAACCCTTCTGAACTTCTGAGACTATAGTTGCAGCCTGAGATTGGAATCTTTTTAACTGTCATCTTAAAGACTAGCACCTTTATGTGTTTATTTGTGTGTCCTTATGATACTTTTGGGATGTAGTCTTTTAAGATGTGGAGGATTTCGTTTTATTTTATGCCAGCATCCTGCTCCTAAATGATTGCGCAAACAATTGTTGTGATACTGAAGTATGTTCACAGAGTCCATCTCCCTTTCTCCCATTCCCCAATATGTGTTGTAGGTATCTTGAGGTTTCCTTTCAGAGGCACCTTTCGTGTAGTCCCCAGTCTGCTTGATATGCCTGAATTTTGATATGTCGTGTTCCTGAGGAGTGCTCTTTTCCAGTCGCAGATACTTCATAACATAGTTGCTCTCTGTTTGTGCTTTCTGCATCATTGAAGGTAGAAAAATTATGACCCCTGTATGTATAAAAAGAAAAAAACCAACCCAAAAATACAAGAATTAGACAGAGTATTGAGATGTGATGATACAAGCTGACTTCCAGGGGAGGGGGAGAAATAAAACAGAACATACCATATGGTTGGAGCATAATTTCCATGCCTTCTGAAGATATTTACCATATGGAGAGAACAGAGGAACAAAATACTCCTTGAAATGTATGACAACAGTTTTTTCACTTCAAAAGCCAGTCCACAAGGAAAAAGTACTCTTAGCATCCCTGGGGAGGTTGCTTCTTGTATCACATATGGAGAAGAGTTTATTTGCTCCCTCCTGCCAATCAGCATCACTTGATCCAAAAAATAAATAAGACTCCCAACTCTTCCTTGCAAACCTTGATGTCAGTTTTCTGAAGCAATTAATTCTCCATAAACAAGTGGGTAGGAATGTATATTGTAGGAAGTTTTGTGGGGTGGTCAGCTATCAGATGAAACAGCTAAGGAAGCAGTAAAGGAGGGCATAGCTTTTCCCTCTTATGCCTGTAAGTTGCTTGGATTACTTTTGCTAGCATAAGAAGGTGACTTCTTCCCTAGGCTGGAAGTGTGTTGGTAGTTGTAAGTGTATGTTGAAGGTGAGAGCATCTGCTTCATTAAGGTTGTCCAACCAAGGACCTTTTCAACGCGAATGGGATAAGAATTGGTAAACAGGAACATGAAGCTTTTGGCTATTTGAGGTGGGGTTATGAGGGACTATACAAAATTTATTAAGGAATGTTTAGGGGAAGGGAGTTGTGGAGCAGCGAAGTGGGGAATAGGCAGAGGGTATAAACAGGGCCAGTCATGTGTAAACCATGGCTGGTCAGTACCAGCATCTGAACAAACCCTGTGCCTAATCACCACTGTCTGTCCTGTCTTCTGATTGAATCCCTTAACTGTCTTTCTGTGTAGTCTCACTGTTCATCGTCTGTACTTGCTGCAAGGACTAGGTGCCAGCTACTGGCAAGACTGGTGTGAGTGGGGTTTCGTGCCAGCAACCAAAGTCAGATGGTGGGGGTGGTGTAGGTGCCTCTGGCCTGTGGTGCGAGGGTCTCAACTTCAGCCACTGGGACAGGACCATGGCTTACAGGCACGTATGCCTGGAGGGAGCAAACATCTCTGTCTAAAACCTAAAACTCGGTTATAGCAGAAAGAAGGGTAAAATGTATTCAGCAGTCTATGTTTATTTGTAGAATGCAATAGAAAATATCACTAAATAAAAAGTGATTCCCAAGTATCTATTTCTTCATTTATGTGGTTTCTAGAACAAATAAATTTAGTGATCTTCATGTAAACTTTAAACAAGGTAGCCAGCTTAGCATTTTATGTAAATATTTACTATAAACATAAAATGGAAGACTGGTTTTTTTCCTCCACATTTATTTGCATTCAGCAAACTTAAAAATAGTTTGAGAAAAAACCCACACAATTCGAGGAATCCATACTAGGTTTTTTTGATTCAGGTTTTATTTGGCTGTTAATTTCTGCATTGTACATTTCCTAAATTGTCTTTGACTTTGTGGTATCTGTGTTTTATTTTACTTTTTTGCAGATAGCAACTCAGATCTCTGTACTGATTGCGAAAGTTGCCAGGGTGGACTGCCCAAGGCAATGGCCAGAACTTATACCAACTCTTCTAGAATCTGTGAAAGTCCAGGATGATCTTCGACAACACAGAGCACTACTTACCTTCTATCATGTTACGAAAACCCTGGCATCCAAACGGCTTGCTGCAGATAGGAAACTTTTCTATGATGTAAGTGATGCAATGCAACACTGTAGAGCATGCAAACCATATACTTCATGTGCTTACCACTTCCCATGGTTAGCTGGCTGTGCATTAATGACAGATAAGTTGACTTTAATGTCTGCCTTTGAAACAGAAGTGCTCTTACTTTGGTGGGTATATGTACAATATGAAATAAATGGAAGTCAATTTCTAGGTGAAATGTTCTTGAGATCTTTATTAATTTTGCATGCAGCTTGAGTGTTATTATAATAACTTGTGTTAAGAACCAGAGCTTCACTTGAAGAACAATATCTGCATATCAGCCTTATGTTATAATGCTATACAGCAGATCTTGTTTTATATGAATTTCCGGTGGTTTTGAAAGTGTGATCTGGATTCATAAGTCAGTATAGTTTTTAAAAAAAAATTTTTTTTTCTGCTTTCATACCACAGCATTTTTGGCTTTTATTGTCAGTGGGAATGTGTTTGATTGGGGTTTTTCCAGATCAGCTTCTTTCTTCAGGTTAGTTAGAAGGCAAGACATGAATGCAAATGCCAAATCTTGTCTCTTGCAGTTTACATTCTCCACTGTAAGAATCCACTGATTAGAAAACAGCTGTTGCATCTCCAGTCCCATTTGTAGTTAGGCAATGATGTAGTACAGTTAACTGAATTTAGTGAGTTAAACATCTTTTACAAACATGTTACATTTGAATTTTCAAAATTTTATTTTATTCCTCCATTTTAGAGAAAAATAACACAGATAATGAAGACTCAAGGTTTATCTATGTATAAAAAAATTCTGGCAGTGTAATTATTAAGGTGAGATTTTATTTGTCAGAAGTTTGAGGAACTGAATGCTGACTCTTGTAACAGGGCAGGACAGAAATGATGGTATGTTGCTATGAGATGTGTGTGTAGAGGAACAGTGTTTTTTCTCTCTGCTGTGTATGGGTATGGATGAATATAATCTCTGTATGGGAAATATTTGTTTATATTTTGAAATTTAGTACGCCATTATACATGATCTGGATAATTGAACAATACCGATTTTGCTATATCCACAGATACTAATTCCAAAGCAATAAAGTGCACAAGATAATGACTTCTTTTCTAGAGCTCTCTTAAATTAAGATGTTGCTTTTACACCCTGGTTATGTAGCTGAAAATACTGTTAATGCTCAGGGACATAGCAAAGAAATCAAAACCCCAAGGCCCACCGTCATGAAATAGCCAAATCCATACCATCTCGATAGAGGGACAGAAAGGAATTTTTGGGTCATAAGGTCCAGCATTTGTTGTTAAAGTTGTCATGTCCAACAATACCTTTGCTGTATTTCTACAATCTTACTGGATTCAAAAAGACCTCAGTTACCTTCACTCATTTCTGTGTTTTCAAGAAACTCATTAACTTTGTATGAACCTTTTTCCTTATGGAATGCCATTTTTCCAGCATGATATTTTCTTTGTATATTCTTCTACTCGTAGAGTGAGACAACTTCAGACATGCGAAGAAAAGGCTTATAACAATTTTTTTTTAGATTTGTAAGGCAGTTCTTGTCAAAAATATAACTGAAATTTCAGCTTAATAAGCATACTTTCTAAGCAAGTATTTTATGCTTAAATGTGTTTTTTAACTTGCGGATATGTTCAGTATCCAAAGTTCCTCTATTATCCGATATGGTGTGAATGAAAAATTTCAGTGCATCCAGTTTCACTGTCTTGGGAACACTCTGTGTTAACGGTTCTTTGAGCTTTGGGTGGGAAAAGGAAATTTTTCTGAGCATCTGGCACTGTAGGGTTCACATTTAAGGATCCTTTTTTGTTTTAATAATGGCAAAATTGAACAACTTGAAATCTGCTGCTTCTGGCTCCTGGCAAAGGGAATTCACATCTGTTGTGTGGCTCTTGACTTCTCTTGGACAGTCAAAAAACCTTTCTTGTGGAACGTAGCCATTTGAAGCTAAAAGTTCTGAAAGCTTAAGTAACGTTTTGGAAACATTATTGATACTTTAAAATAAGTAGTTACAGTTTCAACATTTTTTTTAGTACAGTGTTGGAAACACTTGATAAATTTTTCATGTAATATGGTACTGAAGATTACAAAGTCATGCTTACAGATAAGGTGTCCCATACTGAACTCTTTTACCTGAGGTTTAAAAAGAAAAATTTTACAGATTGTGATACACTAACTTGTAAATGCAGCTTATTTGTAACTTCATCTTTCAGCTGAATGGTACGGTTATGATTGTAACTACATTAACAATCTTCAAGGTAGAATTGACTGCTCTAGTACAAATAGAAAAATGTAATATCCCATTGTATACTGTTGGTGATATACTTATAAATACCTACTGTCTTTTGAGCCTGTTTTTCTGGACTTATTCTAGTAATTGAGGATGTTGTCTTCTGAAAGTAAACCCAGTGAGTTTTATTTTTCTCTCTAATAAAAATGTACTACTGCTTTTAGGAAGAAATTCATTGTATGTGTTAAAACCTGTAGTATTTGGATTTTTTTTAATAATAGCACATAGCCATATAGCACATATTGGAGAAGTGATATGAATTTACTGCAAATAAGCAAAAATACCGGTTACAGTTTTTTCCCCTAATTTGTTTGACATAAAGCTTTCGAGTCTTCCTGTTGCTTCTTGGCCCTCGTTTTGAAAGAATGCTATTAGATTTTTACAGTTTATGTGAAAGTTCTGCACAACTTCTATCTTAAACTAGAACTACTTTTCTTTATAGTCCTACCATAAAGTACAAGAAAGTTTTGGGTACCTTCTCTGCTGCTGGATACACACCATTCAGTTTAATCTCCCTGTTGAACTTCAATGAGGGTTTTTGCGATTGTTCTGATTTCTTTCCTGCTTTGGAGATTGCTGAATCTTTGAAATACGGTCGTAAATAGGAATCTTGAATAGTAATCCTCATGATCGTTGGCAGCCTATGAAATCCAACATTGAACAGGTCTGCCATCTTTGCTTTTACTCTTGCTATTCATCACGAACAGTTCTCATTTATGAAGCTATTTTGTATTTATTCTTTCGCTTGGCTATCTTTTTAACACAACCATCACACAGTTTTACCGACTACCAGTTTTACCGACTACAGGGATTTCAGGCAGCCTAGCCCCTTGACTAGGTCTTTAGGACCTGTAATAGAAACTATAGCTGCTAGTTGAATGACCTCAAACACAAAAATGTGGTGGGTCTTCCTAATGGATAGTGTGTGTATTGTGGTTCTGTCCCTCCAATGTTTAATAAAGCAATTATTGTTTTAAATTTTTTTAGTACTAAGGTGTGCTGATCTGATGACAAACAAATGGGTTTATCTGAAGTATATTCTAGTATATAGGACTATTATTGCTACTTCAAGTTGTTTTTTTGGGTTTGGGGTTTTTTTTCTTTTTTTTTTTTTTTTTTTTTTCATTGGAGTTGTTACTGCTTACTATTATGGTTAGTATTGCGTATTCTAATTAAGAGACACCCACCCCGATACCCAGAGTCAACCTCCAAAACATGAGTAGGTTGAAACTATTGATAATATGCAGGAATGTGTTTCTGCAACTCCACAAACTCATCATGGAATAATTATCAAGAGTTTCTACTGTCTCACCTTTGCTCAATCAAAGGAAGAAATAAATGGGTCATATGTGCTTTTGATTCCATTGATGTAACATGTAGCAGATTAAGTGCAGTTTCTTCCTTAACTATGAAGCTGTCACGTGCTACGGTAACTGAATGAGAAATTGTTTATCTTCTGGTTATAATTCAGGTACCTTTACCAGGTAAGCACTGTTTGGAAACTGTAATGTCTATTAAGTCTGAGATTCATTCAGTGCTACCTGATTAAAAACTCTGTGTTATTCTGTATTTTAAATACTTTAAGGCAAAATGTCAGGGTTTGCAGCTATCAAGAAAAAAAGAAAAATTTCAGTGTAGGCATTGTTCAATAGTGTTTTTATTAGAGATAGGCAAGTAACTGCTAACTGTGTCCCTGACTAAGCTGATCCTGGTATTAACTATGCTGCAAGACAAACAGTTTAAGTCTTGTGGGAAAGGAAGCGATGAAGAGAGCTGATAGTTTTTTGCACACTCATACTGTATGATAGACCTGTGGCTGTATTTAATGAAAATCAGATAAGAAAGGAGGCCTATATAGTTATCTTTAAAGTGGTAGAGTCATAGACCAAGTAGTCAGGGAAGCAGGTGAGTCTATCATAACATCTTCAAATTAAGGCAAGACATTTTTCTGGAAAACATCTTTGGATCAGTACAACTCAGTACAACAAAGAAATAAGTGAAACACTGTGGCCCATGATATACAAGAAGATGAATTAAATAATTTTAACAGTCTAAACTGGCCTTTAAAATTTAGGAATTTATTATACTATAGCCAAATTCAGGAAATCAAATATATTGTTGATGTTTCCTCCTTTTGCAGCTTGCATCAGGTATTTATAGCTTTGCATGTTCCTTGTGGAATCATCATACCGATACGTTCCTACAGCAAGTTTGTACAGGGGATGAAGCTGCAGCCGCAAATTCACTAGAAAGAACCTTGTTGTCATTGAAAGGTAATAATACAGAATGATGTTAAATATAAGGAATCACATAAGCTTCTTCACAATGAGCGATTAAGAATTCTTTGGTAAAGAGTTAACATTCTCTAACAAAGCCATGCCCATTGGGAAAACCAGTAATCTTGGTTTGTTTTACCTGTACCTTTAGCAAGGCAGAAGGAGGATTGTTCATATGGAATGGGGAGAAGGTACTGTTGTTTCTCAGTATGTACTGTTCTGATATGCATATTTTAAGAAGTCAAAGTCTGGAAGGTGGGAAAGTGGAGGACATAACAGGATGCTTTTTTACACGTGTTGTAATTCAGGCTTGCATCTGGCTGTCTTTAGGCACTTAACTGAGGAACCTGAGCTATGGATTTTGTTGTGTTAAGTTCACCTTGTGTTCCGTGAAGAGATAGCCTTAGCAGTCGGTTTAGATTTTAGGGTGATGCTCAAGTACTTATCCGTGGGATGAATACATATACTCACTGTACTTTGCTTCTTTGAAGAATTGAGATGTTTGTGTACAGTGCTTGCAATGTAGATCATACTAGTCTTGAATTGTTTCAGAAGGTGCAGCATGCAGCTTCTCTGGTTTGCTAGCAGTGGTAAACCTGAGAAAATTCATAAGATGGCTTATGGGCCCTAGTTGACTGTACTTGGCCCTTTTCCTGGTGCAGAACCTTTCAGAGGTTGAATACTTACAACTCTTGCAGAATTCTTGATTCAGTGATTCTTGGAGTTCTCTTCATTATTTTACACACATCTCTTCATTATTTTACACACAATGTACTGAATTTTGAAGTAATTGCAACAAGATTAGATTCATGTTAGGTATGGTTGAGTCATCCAAAGGCCCAAAATTAAGTGTATTTTTTAATATGGAGAATTGGAAGAAAGGCACAACAACTGTAACAGTTCCAACAGATTTGGAACAAGGGCTAACAAATATCTACACAAGTAACTTTTTCCTGAGTATTTTTTTTTTTCCCTAGTGCTTCGTAAACTGACAGTCCATGGGTTTGTAGAACCTCATTGGAGTGTAGAAGTGATGGTAAGTGACGTATATCTGTTTCTAGTTCTAGATTAGAAATCTTTTGTGATGATTTCAGGTATTATTTTATCTATGTTTAAAAATCATTGAAAGGCACACATTTGTGTTATGTAAAGGAAGATCAAGCAACACGCTCTCAAAGTTGTCCTCCCATCAGTTAAGAGCTATCAGATCCTAGATAGATCCTAAACTCTGTGACACCAATGGCATGATGTTTAAAAAAAGAAAAGGTACCCCTTCCAGTTTACATGTGACATGATAGTGACAC
Organism: Burhinus oedicnemus; assembly: GCA_008921705.1. Lineage (NCBI taxonomy): Eukaryota > Metazoa > Chordata > Aves > Charadriiformes > Burhinidae > Burhinus > Burhinus oedicnemus. The sequence goes on along the minus strand of VFFE01007157.1, from coordinate 143,515 downwards.
TGCTGTTGCCTACTGAAAGATGTCTTATATGTACTCTCCCCCATCATCTGAAGAGGGTGTTTTCGTTTAATAATGAATGTGATGGCATATTTGTCTTATGAAATTTTATTGAGAGCATTTGACTAATTGAGATGAAAGCCTGTGGTATGCAGCCCATTGGGACGTGGAGGGAAGGAAAGAAGAAAGAAACCCAAGCATCTTGCTTAACCCCAGACACTGCTTGTTTTGAAGGAATTGGGTACCTACGACCTACATCCTAAACTAAGAAGTTGAGAACAGGAAAGAACGGGATAAGCAGATTGTAAAGCGTATGTCTATATTTACCTGTACCTCCTTCTATTAGAGATGCTATCCTGTTTGTGTGATACTAATAAGGTCGGTTTGGATCATCTATGCAGTCTGTTAGCTAGCTAATTATGTCTTTCATGAGGAGATTGTTTGTCCAAGATAATCAGCTAGTTAAGTTAAAAGCGATAAGGTGATGTCTGAGCTAGTAATGCATCTGAACTGACTTCAGTTTGACTCAACTTTCTTCTCCGAATACAGTACAAGATAAGCTTCATCTTTAAAGGACACATACGCTTTTATATTTTTCAGAGTTTTCTACATGCAGTGTTTGAACGGCTAAAACAGTTTCTGGAGTGTAGTAAGTATCTGGATATCTTTCCTTGTATCAGTTGTTAAATATTAGAAGCTGGATGAAAACAATACAGTTTAGTGCATGATCAATAACCATTTAAGTGCAACGTATTTTTTGTAAGTGCAAAACTATTACTTTAAATGCTTCTGAAACTGTGAGAAAAGACTTCGTTAAAAACGTCCTTTTATATGAACAAACTAAAATCTCACCAAAAATTATACTTGGTGTGATAATGCCTATGGAAAAAATAAAAATAAAAAATTAACCCATGGATTGACAAAGTATCCATATTAAAACATGCAGACGCTACTAAAACTCAGATCATCATGAGTTTTCTTCTTTGGGAGGGTATTATGTTTTTTCTTTTTCCTGGAGTTTGCCATATATTTTGGTAAGTGTCAAATGGGAAATAAAGACCACATTCAGCTGTATGTACTTTATAACTGGAAGAGTAGTAATCTGAGACAGGCAACCACAGTCAACAGAAATATAAGCATAATTAGCAGGTGTTAGTGCTTTAGCAGGGAAGTTACCTGAAGCAAGCAAAAAGGTGATGTTCAGCAGTGTTGATCAGTGCTGAACTCACTCCTCTTTTCTTGTGTATATACTTGTAGTAGACCTGGTGCAAGCCATTCATTTGTTTGAAGCCTGTCGGGTCGTCCTTTTAGGATTCAACAACGCTTTTTCTTGGAATAGATGTCCAAACTGAGTAGGAAGAATTTTTTGATATAAGTAAAGGTACTTGGCTCAGGAGCCTGTAATTAGGTGAGAAGGGGTGATTTGGGCTCTGAGCCTCATTTCTAGAAAAGATGGAAACTGCCACTGTGTTCAATGCCAAAATAAAATACCTTTTTTGTTCTTCTAAAATGCAGGTTTCTTTGCATGCATCTGTTTGCCCCTTATACTGTACTGTAGTCATGCTCTTTCTGGCCCTTCTTTAGTTTTTGTCAAGATAGTTGCCTATCTTTGATAGGCTGAATTGAAGGCCATCCCATCCTGAAGCTTGGTGATATCATAGTCCTCTAGAACATTAGAACTGTGGGGTTTGAATGTCCTAAGATAAGAACTGAGCTGAAGCTTCCCATTTCCACTTTTCTAACCAATAAGTTGTTTTACTTTTGTAAAAGCAGACATGACTACCTTACAAGATTAGTGTTTACGTTTATTACATCATGGTTTTTGCCTGTATGCCTTCATTATGGCTCTCTTCATTTTTCTCTTTTTTTATAAAAGCTGTATCTGTTTTTCGTGAATTTAGAATGTTTTCCAGTGTCCATAATCAATTATTTTTTAAGGTGGAGTTTCTAGAACAGCACATAATCCCTGAACTACAGATAAACCAAGTTGTTCTCCCTTGTTAATTTTTTAAAACTTAGCTATCCAGAAAGAAAAGGAAAGTCTGAAAAAGTGATAGTTGTTAAATATCTGATTTACCAGGTAGAAGTATAAGAGCAGAAAATGTATGCAGAGATCGTCTAGAAAAGACTATAATTCT
>VFFE01007157.1:30023-136345 GCA_008921705.1 Burhinus oedicnemus | reverse complement strand
CCCTTAGACAATCTCCCTTACTATCCTGTCCTTTCTTCTCTGCAAATAAATGAGCTACAGTGCTTCCGTGGAGATACTCTGTGCATTTTACAAGTAAGGAGATTTTATGGCAAAAGAAAAGAATTGTCTAAGACCTCTGATGGAACTATTCTTCATGTTAGAATAAGATCTTCATTGTTCTTATGACTTTTAACTATTTTCAAGAGTCTGAATTTTCTTCTGTAATACCTTTCTTTTACTAAAGTTTTCCTCTAGACTTTCCTTCGTCATGGTCTGATAACATCTTTCTTCAGAAAGATATGCTTTAGTTTTGTTTTCTTTATTATGTTTTTATTTATTCTTTCATTATGTTATTTAGTATTAAAAATCAAACATTTAGGCAGACAATAAACATAACTATTGTTTTTCCCCAGTGTATAATGCGGTTGGACTGGCTGCTTATGAACTGTTTGATAGTGTGGATTTTGATCAGTGGTTTAGAAATCAACTATTAGCAGAACTACAGGTTTCTCATAACAGGTAAACACCTTCGTTTGTTACGCCTTCATCATTTAAATACGAACTGTTGACACAAATCTGGTAAGACATAGTGTCTCATACTTGCAGACTTGAAAAATACTCAATATTTAAACCTATCCACTAATTAAGCAGAGGTATGAAATACATATAGATAACTGATACAGTCACAGAAGTGACAGTGTTCCTGACAATTTCTTTTTATCTTTAAATTACTGTGTGGTTGATACTTCCAGGTTTCTGTAAGAATATTACAAGTATTGCACGTATTTGAGTTGAGTAAACTTTCTCAGAACAACCACCTTTGCTCATTTAAAGAAAGATATTTATGTCTTCTGAGACCCCACAGTCCTTTAGGCAGCAAAGTCCAACTGAAGTCTGTGGAAATAATCTCTGTAAAACTGTAGTTTAGGCAAAGCCCTCTATCACTCTTCAGTTAATTTTGCCAGCAATAAAGTGTGGAAGTAAGGATTTGAGTTGTGTTGTAAAATGTGAATGACTACAGGCTCGTTCTGCATAAAGGATATTATATAGCCCATCTGCTGTGGGTTTTCCTTCTCACCAAGGTCCCCTTCACTTGGGTGGCCTTCACATGAGTACCGTTTGTGGGTTGTTTTTTTTTTTTTTTTTTTCTTTAGCGGATATCATAGGGTATTTTGAAAGATCAGTTTTGGCCTCTCAGTACAGACTGAGCTGTCCATCTCTGCAACTGACAAGAAGACAGTGTTCCTCCGTGTTCCTCAAACTGTCAGTCTTCCCTCAGGGGAAGGACAGTGACTGCTATTGTACATGATAATCCTCATCAGATGAGTTCCAAATCACCCTTTGACCCTGAATAAGCATGTCCTATTTTTCTCATCAGAGTTATTAGGAGTGACCCTGATGCCCTTTGAAGAATTTTATTATTTTTTTCTTCAACATTTGCAATTCATCTTACCAGACATAATTGTTATCTGAAATATAAATTGTTTGCTAATACCCATAGAAGCTACTATAAATTGTAAATGATTTTGCATAATGAATTGATAGCCAGCTTTTTTTATTTCCAAGTGCCAGTTATAAACACTTTCTTTACAAATACAGTTCAATTTCATATACAGTGGAAGATCCTGCTGAACTTAAAAATATAAAAATGCTTCTTTATATTACAATATACTTTTTAAAAAACAAATTATTTATTTTTGCATGTGTAACCTTACTTCAGAGTTACAGAATAACTGCCACAGTTGTTTACCTGGTGTCTCCTAAAGTTTTTATTCTTTTTTCGTGAGTTTTTTTTTTTTTTTTTTTTTTTTTTTAATATCTCAACTTCACTTTGCTTTCTACCAGTGGCCAAGTATTCTAATGGTTAGGCTAAACGTCAAAAGAGCAGGGAAAAATAAGAGATCTTGCATATATGATTGATCCTTTGTTGTTGTGCCACACCAGCACCGATCTCGGAATAAAGCTGCCATGGTATTTGTACCACATGCTGGCGTTGGCATTTTTATGCTATTCACCCATATACCATAAGTAAAACTGACAAAAGTCTTCTGCGGTTTATACAGTTGTATTTACAGTAGGGAAGACACCTGATCTAACCATTTGGTTGGCATTTGTGATATCTCAGGATGAAATTCCTGTAGGGACAGAAGCTTGCAGTAGAAGTCATCCAGAAGATTGAAGCCTTGTTTGCTTGAACTGCTTCTACTGCCAGCATCATGGCACCGTGGCAATAAGGGAGGTGGTGTTAGTAGCTTGAATGGAGTGCTGCTTTAACAACAGCTTCAGGAATACATATGCAGTTCAGATAAAGCGTATTGGAGGGTATGGTCTGCTGTCCCACAGAATGTCCCATGGTGATTAGCATGCTTGTTCATAAACTGCTTCATGTTTGGGAATACAAACCTTTGTGTTGTCAGCAGTGACTGTAGAGTTTGCTGTGTTTTGTTTCCTTTGAATGTGTCATTGCCTGTTGATAGTGAGTCTGTCAACCATGACCATAGCAGTAGGAGAAACACAGGATTAATGAAAAAATATTTTAAAAGATTGTTAGAAACATTGCATTGCCAAATTTATCACTTGCCATAATATTTAGTTTTGTACTGATTAAGGAGAAACTTGTCCATTGTATGAAAATTGTTTACTGAATACAAGTTTTCACAGTAATTCAATCTTAAAACAACTTTCCCTGCTGAAAGTATTGATGTGACACTTATTACTTCGATATCAAGTAAGGTGCTTTTGACTTGAATGTCTGAATGCTGTCCAGACTGCTTAAAGCTACTGTCCTACCGCTATTGCAACAGAAGCTGCCTTATATTGGAATATTGTCACTTTTTCTATGTGGGCTTTAGGTCCAGCAGGCTCAATCTTAGTCACAGTGTGCTCTTAGTGTACAAGCTAATGATGTTCTGCGAGGTGAGCTTTTCCCAGAAGTAGTGAATGTAGAAAATGCAGGACCTCAAAAATGAGCACCTGTGAGCAGAAGAATTTCTAGGAACTTAAATCCTTTTTTTTAAAGAAAAAAAAAAAAACAAACCAAAACCAAAAAAAACCCCAACAACCCACACAAATAAAGAAACCCAAACAAAACCCAAACACCCACACCCCCAAAAACTCAAAAGCATTCTTATCTTTTCTTTACCAGGGATAGAGAGAGAAAGAATATAAGATGAAGGTAGAATGTATGGATTGTACAACAGGTACCACCAGAGCTGAAAATCCTTGCTGTCAGCAGACAGTTATGTACTTATGTCATTTAAAACTTTTTTTAATGTGACAGTGGTTTGAAAACTATCCAGTGCCAATCTCAAGAAAAAACTCTTAGTTTTTTAATATTCTGATTTTTACAAGGTTATATATCAGGCGTGAGAATTCTAAGAATAGAAAAAGTTGTATCACCACGGCTTCTTGAATAAATAGAAGGACAAGTTAGTAAGGCAACATCTTGACTAAGTCATGCTTCAGCATGGGTTGTTCATGCTTCCCTGCCACTCAGTAAATCTCAGGCAACACTGGAATGTTATTCCTCATTAGCTTTGTGTTCTATCTAATGAACTGCTGTATGTGTGCTACTTCCACAACTTTCATGTTCTCTGAAGGTGTGCTTTGTTAATTAATCAAATGGTTATGGCAATGTTTAATAAATCACTTTTCAATAAATGTAAAGAAGCCTCAGTAACTTCAGTTTAAATAGGTGTCTTACAAGGTAGAAGTTCATCAAATGAAAAATACATTTAGGATAACAAGGCAAAATAACTTGTTAGTTAAAATTCTGTGAATAGAGTTTGTCTTCCCCAATTTTATATGTCTACAAGTTAGACATTTAAATCTGAGCTGCTTTTCCTGATCAGCTTTTATAATCAGTGGAGGAAAATAGCAGCTCTATGGAACTATTTTCTCAATCATTATGTTAGGCAATTCAGCTCATTGTTGTTCCGGTTTTTACTTCTTCCCATTGACTCTAAAGCTGTTTGGTTTGTGCCTTTGCTGCAGCAGTGGTGCAAGATTAGATAGTGTCAGTTCTTTCTGAGAATAGTTTTAGACTAATGACATGAAATACTCTGGCAGTTGCTGTAATGCAGTGTTTAAGTTTGCATTTTTAAATTATATCTGACCTAAAATTTTAAACATAAAAGGAATGTCAAGGAATTGCTGGAAAGTATGGTGAAAGCAGTAGATGCCGTGATGGCAGTAATAAATGTAAGATTTATTTTTAGTTTCTTTTATTGGTGTGCTGTGTGCAGAATAAACTGTATCTCTAGTGACACCTTCAAGATTCAGTCATTTAGGATGAAAGTTATCTTTTTCGGACTAAGTTGGTGTTTCCTGAGCCGTCAAGCGAAGAATTTTGATAAAATTTCTGCACTGAAGTTCTAAAGTTGGTCTTGACAAACTGAGTCTTTTAATAATTATTTTGGGGAATAATGTTTTCCTAGTGATTCTTAGATTTGTTTTTCATCAAAGTATTCTGGAACAGCTAGTATAATGAGTTAATGAGTAAAATTTTTCTTTTTTTTCCCTCCCTACTTTTAAAGATATAAACCAATACGCCGACGAGTAATTTGGCTGATTGGGCAGTGGATTTCTGTAAAATTCAAATCAGACTTGAGACCTATGTTATATGAGGCAATTCGTAACTTACTTCAAGACCAGGACTTAGTGGTAAGTATAAATAAGTAATGTTTTGGATTACACATTTGTTGTGTAAACATAGGCAAAACATAAATACCATACTTTGTGTAAACTTGATTGAGAGTTTCATAACATCATATCTTAAAGTCTGTTGTGCCTTGCAAAAGATAATCTGTTGGGAAGTTGGGGAGGGGGTGTTTAACTCTAGAGTCTTGAACAATAAGGTCAAAGACATGAAACGAGCCCTTAAGATTTTCACTAGGTGATGGCTTTGGTGGGAAAATGAATGGCAATAGTAATGGTCTGGTTTTTGTAAGAAGAAAGTTGTGAAGTGTCTTGAGAGAAATAATTTATAAACAAATGAACACTTTGTATAGATAAAATACAGTGTTATTCTATGAGTAGTCCCTGGAGTATACAGTATTATTTAAGCATCAACATAGTTACCTGCTAGCAGACTGTGATAAATGGCATTGGTTGCTAAGCTGGTTGAGTCCAATTCTGTGGTTTTAACCTACAATTTCAGTTCACCAACAGGTGAGATTGAATGGAAAAGCTGGTTTTGTGATTGTTTATTTTGTTTTTATTTTTAAACAAACAGATCTAGCAGCCAACAAATAAAACAAATAAACCTAGTTAGTTTGTTAGTTAAATACTAGTAATTGGCAGTCATAACAGTTATTTCTGTGATTCCAGAAGGCTTTAGCAGAGCAGGATGTGTTTCTGTGTCAATGTTGTGAGTGTTTTCACTTAATGCTTTCTGAGCATCTGAACACCTGCCAGGGAATAACATACTAACTTGTTGAGTTTGTTTGATTCTGTGCTTTTTGAGTGATGGCAAGCCGTGAGATAATCCCAAGTTAAACTCCTCCTCTATTGCAAGAGTTTTTATCAGAGGCTGGATATCTTCTTGTTTAATTCAGTCGTGACTTTTCATGAAGGTTTTGCCTGAGTAGTTTCTCCAGGTGGTACCACTCTAGCAATGCTAAATAAACTGTAAAGGATACTAAAATGAAAGCAAATGAACACGTTTGAGTTGAACTAACTATGTTTCTTAGAGGATGACAGAACATATAGAATGATTGAATTGCCAAAACAGCAACTGATTTGATGTTGCCAGATATTATGTTGATAATCAAAAAGTTTAATGGATGTATGTGTGATGCTTCTTGACTTTTGTCTTTCAGGTCCGTATTGAGACAGCTACAACGCTGAAGTTAAATATCCTTTTATTGGCAAAGATGTTTGATTAGTTTTTAATTCAGAGTTACTGGAAAATAAACAATTTTAAACTTAATACCAAATTCTTCACATTATAATTTTTGTGTATCCATAGAATATTTGTTTATTTGAGTCTCGTATCCATTTGCAATCTGTATTATTTTTCCTTAATGATTGTTTACCTGTAGATGACTTTGAGTTCAGAACTGACCAGTTCTTACCGGTAAGAGCATTTATATGGGTATATTCTGATGAGCAGATAGGTCCATAGAGGAAAGCAGGAAAAAAATGCTTTCCAATTTCATTTTAAACTGCACTATTTAGTAATCAGTGTGTGTGCGCATGTATTTTTTTCAGTCTTCATAGGCCAAAACATGTAAAGACTCATACTGCTGCTGTTGAAGTTGCTAATGTGCAATATACAAACAGACAATTCAAAACCTTTTAGTATTATGACTATTACAACTTCCTAGCATTGTGTTTAGTACTATATATACTATGTGTTACCAGATGCTAAGTTTCTTCATGCTAAGACAATGTGAATGCTGTCTTTAACAAATACGTTTCCACACCAATGTGTACAGTACGCTGGTTTCACACAGTACTTTCTAAACTGCTGTTTCACACAAATACTAAGTATAAGTGTGTGGTTAAAATAGCGTCTTAAAAACATAGACTTCCGTGGTCTCCTGTGTTTGTGGTGATTACAGCTGTCATTAAGTAAACAATGAAATGTTACCTATAAATACAGCAAAGATTTATTTTTATCACTCAAATTTAGCAGGTGCTTTTTCTTCTCATTTGATTATGACTTCTATGTTATGTGCAAGTCTCTTGAGGAAAAAACAGAACAAAAACACAGAGTGCATCTACACTGAAAACACTGGAATTGTTTAAGATGTCTTTTTCAGTTCAATGTATACATTTCATCTACTGACCCAAAAGCTGGAAGACCATACCTTTGCTTTGACCCTAATAAAGTACTCCTTCTGGAGAGACGGCATGCAGCTTTATAGTGTTCTATCTGAAGTCACATTTACACTTGCAGAATATGAAAATGATATATGTTCAAAATTACCACATTTGAACTGTTACGTAAGAGCGTATCTGAATTTTTTCTTGTTTAGGCAGTGATTGCTAGTGTATATTTTTCCAAATGAAAGAGTAACATTTTGCACGCTTTGTCTTTCAAAATCCGTACATGTCTTAAGAGTTGTAAGTGTAAAGGAAAATCACCGATTCATGTCACCAATTGTATTTCTGATGGTCTAATCTGTAGTTGTTTATTTTTCTTTTAGTATCTGGAATCTATGTTTACACTGCTCTTTCAGCTGCTTCAGGAAGTAACACAATGTGACACCAAAATGCATGTTCTTCACGTTCTGTCATGTGTGATTGAAAGAGTCAATATGCAGGTATTTTTTTATACATTTCAGTGCTAGCTTTGTACTAAGAACACAAAGTAGGACGTGATGTTTTTGGCCTATACAAAAATAGTAGAAAAATATCATCGAACAATAGTCTGCTTACTGTTACAGTAGATGCCTGCATCGTTTGCATTACTTAGTTCTCTTTTCACTTTTCAGTTCTCATTTATCTTGTGTAAAACGTTCTTTCTCAGTTACTACTTATTTACAATTTATTTTTTGTATTGACTCATAGTTTAGAGTGCAGTAAGACTTTCACTGCTTATCTTATTGCTTTTCTTGCAATTTTCTTTTTTTTAATCGTAATTTATGCTAATTGTCTCATCTTATACTGAACTAATATTTTATTAAATCTTACATATTAGAAGAGACAATTTGGAGGACAAAATACTTCACACCCCTGTCCCCTGAAGGGACTGTGCAGTTAAATTTGTAATCTCTCATTGACACCGGTACGGATCGTGATTGCGTATACAGCACTCTCCTTAATGGCATGAAAAGTTTCAAATTCGTATTATGAATTTTTAGTACTTCTGTCTTAGTGTTAAAGTATGTTCTTCAGCTTATACATAAGGAAATTCAAGATGTTTTTGTAGAATTAAAAAATGAATTGTTGACTGCTTTTGTCTCAGTTTTTTTTTGTGGTATTACTGTATTAAGGACAGAGATAATGCATGGTTTTGAGCTTATCTCCTCTTTCTACAAGTAATCCTGTCTGAGAGCCAAATGAAGCGTTCCTAATTGTCTCTTATAGGAAAAGTTAACATGACAGCAGATTTCCCTGGATTTTAGGTTGAGAAAGAACCTTTGAGTCTCTAGGTTAATTCCTAATTAAATACTTTAGAAGACAAATAGATTAACCTTTTAGTATTGTAGAGAATTGTAGAAAAAATATAGGTTGGGACAAACCCCTAGAGGTTACGTAGTCTAACCCCTCTTCAAAGCATGGGTAATTTCAGAGGTTATTCAGCATTTTTTTTTTTTTATTTTTTTTTTACTGGGACTGTTTCTGGTCTTCTTAAAGGGTACCATTATTTAGGAATCCTGTCTAAGTAAAGAATGTATTGATATGAAAATATCTCTGGTTATCAAATTAAGTATTTTTTCTGCTCTATTTACTACTTCAGCCTGATTGCCATGCACAAATGTTACCATAACTAATACATCCTTTTCAAACCACTGTGCAGTCAGAAGTTACTTCAGTCACAGAATATGGAATATGGCGTCTTAGGAAGAGGAAAGAGGAGGAAATTAAAGGAAACTCCATATTTTTACTGTGACAAAAGCAGCTCTTAAATATTTCAGGAATTATGCTTGGGATAAATTAATGGGCTGGTTTCACACACTAAGAAACAAATTTGTGTTCTGGACTTCAGATACGACCTTATGTAGGATGTTTGGTTCAGTATTTACCACTCCTTTGGAAACAGAGTGAGGAGCACAATATGCTGCGATGTGCCATTCTAACCACCTTAATCCATCTTGTCCAGGTAAGGGGTCAGAATCACATAAATCAACGTCTCCTACAATTCTTCCTCAGACATGCCTACATGTTCTTGTGTGTGTGTGTGTGTGTGTGTATATATATATAGGTAAACTTAAGGTACATTTTGGTTTTATAAACTATTTCTAATAAGGCATGGTTCTCTGATAGTAGAGGTAAACATAGCTAATGTTAAGCACTTAACTTCTGTTTCCAGGAGCTTGTTCAGTAAAAACAGTTCTTTAGGCAGATTTGCTTGTGTTGTGGAGGGTTTTGGTTTTATAATCCTGGAATTGAACCTCCTTTAGTGACTTTATGGTCTATGTGAAAGAGCATGTTCTGGCTTCCTGTATTTCCCAGCTGGCATTGGGAGTGCCAGTCTCTTCTTACAGTCGCTGTGTATGGTTCAGACTTGATTCTGCACTGTAGGCACATCTGTTTCCCTCTTGCTTTCTGTTCAGGGATGTGGATATTCTATTTTGGTTGCAAACTTTCTGTGAAGATGAGCCATTTTTAAATCGTAGGCCAAGATACAGGCCACCACAACAAGTTTCACTTTGCCTGTTCTTTAAATTTGCATTTTAATTCAGATTAGCATCAAATGTTTCTTATTTAAATCATAACTGTTATGTTTAATGTCTCTCAAGGGTGGTGTTGGCATTGACTTAATCGAGGGTCATGTTTATTTCGAATTCCAACTCTTTTATTGTTACCATTACCTTTCTACTGCATAATCTCTGATACCTATTACGTCCTTTTGCAATGACTTCTGCAACATTTTTATATAGCGTATGGGAAGAAATACTTTATTTCATCCCTTCTTAAATTTTCTAGCTTTTCTGATGTTCTCTTCTGCTTTGTTCATGTTATATGAAGCCGAGATAATAGCAGCCCTGAGCTGCCTGCTTTGTTATGTAATCGTTTCATATCACATCCCGTTATTTGTATTTCAGTCTCTTTTTTTTTCTTCTTTTGAGAATTTATCCGAGAGAGATAAATTATTGTTTTGAGGGTTTTGAAGTATTTTACATTTTTATTTACTTTTATAGGGACTGGGAACAGACAGCAAAAATCTCTATCCTTTTCTACTTCCAGTTATTCAGCTAAGTACAGATGTTTCTCAGCCTCCACACGTCTATCTCCTGGAAGATGGTTTAGAGTTGTGGTAAGAATGTTCTTTATCAGTTTCTCATTTTTAAAATATTAATTTTTATATCCCCAGAAGAAGAAAAAAACAGATTTAAAGAAAGCTTTGACTGTATTAAGAGTTTATATGTTCTTGTTATCTTACCTTGACATCATCTATATCATACCTTTTCTCAGAATAGATGAGGTTAGGAAGTTAATAAAAGAAACACAATTAAAAATACCTAAGTAGGTAGTCCATTTTCAGGCAGTTGATAGTGAGATACAGTTCTGTTGTGACAATGAACAGCAGGACAAAAAGTTAAGACTTACTATAATGTGCATGCTAAACTAACAATTTGACATGCTTAACTTCAGGAGTGTGATGACCCAGTGATTCTCACAGCTGGTTGCTGGAAGAGGTGGCAAAGTTACAAGGATAAAATGTGGAAGTTATCTTCCAGATCTCAACCTATTTGGTGACTGAACATAAAACAAGAAGTGGCACTGTAATCAGTTTGCCATGAGCCTAACTTGTTTGTGCAGCTGACACTCTAGGAGGAGGAAACTGTTACCTGGACCGAATTCAGCACATCTCTTTCCTGCAGAATAAGAATATATTGAGTTTGTCTTGAAATAGTGTGGTATTCCTTTGACCTAAATTGTAGAAGAGCATTTGAGTTACAAATACTTAACCTACAAATGATCTGTTCTGTGTGCAGCAAAACTAAGATTTATAATGCTTTTGATGGTGGGGCAGCAAGTCAAAGTGCAAGATCTTCACAAAATTTAAGACAGGGACCTTTGTAATGTATCAGTTCAGAATTTTTTTATCTTCTTAATAATACTGATCTTGAGGTTGTTATTCTGATGCCTGTGCAGAAGAATGATACTTTAAGATGTCCTAGAACATCACAGGAATCTGGATGGAGCTGGCAGCAGAGACAGTTGGGACTATAATGGCTTCCTGAACCAAGAGCAAGAGAACAGCTAAGATACTTTACATAATCAGAAATGTTACTTAAATACAGTAATCCCACACCTAAAATCTACGAACAAACTGGAATGTGCTGCTGCGGCTTTAAGTACGAATTTAATTTGTAGCTACTGTTTTCAAACCTCGGGAATTTTAAATCGATACAAACAATGCTGAGCATATAGTTATGCTTTTATGTATGGTAATCAAGGCATCATTTCAGACCTAAAAACAAAACAAAAAAAACCCAAAACAGACAAACAAAAAAAAGGTGTGAACTGGTTGCCACCACAGCTGCTCCTTAGAGATGAAGAGCACTACATGCCTTGTCCTTACACCATGAATATTCCCCTCTACCCACCTTCTCTGAGTTCCCAAGTTGGGTACGTTCTCACTGCTGCTTTTTGGAGGTTAGATTGTCTTTATAAAAAGACAGTAGCATGTTTTTCTTTCTCTTCCTACTTTAGCAAGACTCATGCCTATACTTATGGGTGTGACTACTGCTGCATATGAAATGTGCTTCAAGTAATTTTTACACATTATTTAAGGATCATAAACATGGTTACTGGAAGTTACAATGTTTTACGTCTGTAAAAATGATTACTCAATGTTACTCATAGATTGTCTAAAGTATGTTGCTTAATCTGTTCTTAGGTTAGTGACATTGGAGAATAGTCCATGTCTTACACCTGAGCTCCTGAGAATATTTCAGAACATGTCTGCCCTTCTTGGTAAGTCATTTACTAATAAAATTTCTGGGATTTTTTTTTCTACTGCTTGTGTTGTTCTTGTATTAAGTAATACTGCTGTGACTACAAGAACTAAGGGGACTTGCAAAATTGTAACTATTAAAAAAAAATAAGAACAGGATTTTATTCTTTGACTTTCTGATCTTTAATATTTATTACCTACTTACCCTAGTTCTCTTTTTTAATAAATTGAAACTGCTTTGTACCCAAAAGATAAGACAAATTTCAGTTTATCATTTCAGAGGTTTTTTTTAAGAAGTTCCTGAAATTTAACACCAAATACGCTGAGTTTTAGTGATACTGATTATATGGAATATTTGCCTCTTCTGCTTACAACCAGAATGATGTTTTCTAGTCTGGAGAACTGAAGTTTCCGTTATTAGATTTTCCATTATTGTGTATTGGTCGAGCAGCACTGAAATTAAAAGCAGTAGTTTTCCCTGACTTGTAAAGAAAATATAAACTTATTAATGAGGATTCAGATTCAGTGCTTAGGAAATACTGGTATTTGGGGTGCTTTTGCTTCGAAATTACAGGGAGTATAAAAATTTTGTGGTTTAATTTTATTATGTAAATATGTTTTTGTTTATTGAATTCTTTAGCTGTGCTTTTGTAGGTTGTGAAGCTAATATAGCAAATGGATTTCTTTTTTAGAGGAATGTGTTTATATAAAACTACAGAAGTTAGCTTTTTAATTGTTTGCAGCACTTAATATTTTATTCTGACTGAAGGTCAATAGAAAGTGACATCATGGTGGGTAGGTGCAAGATGATGCCTTCTGTTATTTCTGTTTGTATACTAGATCTCTAATGACAAAGCTGCTCAGGAAAGTAGTGTTTTATAGTGGTTTTAATATTTAACTCCAGAACTCCCACTTAGGTTCTGTAGCTGCCAAATACTTACTATTTGTCTTCACTCATATCTACACACCTACCCGTCCTCCTTGTTTGGTGTTAGTAGTAGATAGTATCTGCTACAAGAAGGCTGCACTGTACAAATGATTGTGATTTTCATAGTTGTGTCACACTGCTGATCTGCTTGAGTTAAATTCAGAAATACTCTATATTTGTGGGTTGTTTACATTTGCTATTGTGATTTTCTCCCCACCCTGTCCTTCCAAGTCCTCGTGTGATACCTTCGAGGCTAGAGATGAGTATGAATGGGAACTTTGGCATGCTCTTCTAACAAAAGATGGAGGTATTCAGGAAAATTCTGTACTTGTAGCAATTTCTTTTGTGAATGAGTGAATCCTGGAGAACAGTGATGGTCTCCTTTGGAAAAAATATATCTTCAAGAGAATGTTCCTTGTTCTGAAAAATGAAAGCTGTTGTATGATGTTGTTAGAGCAAGTAATACAGTTAAGCTAGGGAGGTTTTCCATAAAGTGAGGCTTCAAACACTCTTATGTCAAATTGATGGTTTTTTTAATCAGGGATGGGGGGGTGTAGCAGAAACACAGCAGCTGATGGGTAATCTGAGACAGAGTTCCTGATACACACTTCTGGTACTGCTTTACTTCCTGAGCATTTTTCTGAGAACCTTGTTTTCTGAGTGTCATGTCAGTCAAAAATTTTGATTGCTGTAGGCCAAAATGGTGGGCATTTTGCCAGAAAGTGGAAACCATTCTGGTACGCTCTTTGCCTGCAATTCCCTTCTCTTTACATCAGGAGAATCTAGCTGGGCAGCCTCCACACAACTTAGCTGTGGCACTGTGATGCTGAAATAGAGCTTGAATCTTGGATTAGTGCTAACCTTATTTCAAAACTTAGTAGTTATAAAACCAGTACAATACTGCCATCCAGTACCCCTCAGGCAGCTACTTCACTTATTCAGTACACTTGAAGAAGGGATACTTCACTTAAATCAAGTACAACAGCACAGTTTAATCTGTCCACTTACTTTACCAAGAGTAGTCTGTCTACCAAACTGGTTTTAAGAAAATTTAGCGAGCCCTTTGAGGTTTTTTTTGGTGTTCTGTTTTGTTTTCAGACACTGAGGGCTGTTGGCTTTCTGCACTAGTATCAGCTTCCATGTGAAACTTTGAAACCTTTTGTTTTGCTATGAATTGTGTTTATAGATGTTCTGGGGTGGATTTTTTTTTTTTTTTTAAAAGTCTTACAGGTACTGCCTGAGGACATGTCTTTTTTTCTCTCTTCAAACTGCTGGTGTGTGCCATTTCCTGTGTGTATGTGTCTTTTAAATGGATATGCTTTCCTTACTGAAATACTCAAGGTATGGCCTAAAACTCAGTGAGTTTTAGTCTGAAAGCTCAGTGCCATTTGGTGTGGCACCTGGGTCAGAAGAGCAGAATGGCAATTTTTATTTCACTCGTTCTGCTCAGCATTAGCTGACTCAAATGTGAGAAAGATCACTTACCAGTAATTGCAGGTGTCTTAAGTACGTGTTTCATTTGTTCCATCTTTAATGTCTTCTTAGCACACTATCACGTCCAAAGGTTGACTTTTTATTTTATTTTTCTATTAGCTTTGGCTTTTGAGGTTATAGGATTTCTTGTGCTTCCATTTGAGAACATGAGAGCTGTTATCATTCCTCTTGTCATGGTTTAACCCCAGCTGGCAGCTAAGCAGCACACAGCTGCTCGCTCACTGCCCCCACAGCAGGGGTGGGAAAGGAAATCGGAAGAGGAAAAGTGAGAAAACTTGCAGGTTGAGGTAAAGACAGTTTAATAAGTAAAGCAAAGGCCACGCATGCAAGCAAAGCAAAACAAGGAATTCATTCACT
Organism: Burhinus oedicnemus; assembly: GCA_008921705.1. Classification (NCBI taxonomy): domain Eukaryota; kingdom Metazoa; phylum Chordata; class Aves; order Charadriiformes; family Burhinidae; genus Burhinus; species Burhinus oedicnemus. Next base: position 121,991 of record VFFE01007157.1, on the reverse strand, counting down.
GCTTCCCATCAGCAGGCAGGTGTTCAGCCATCTCCAGGAAAGCAGGGCTCCATGACTTGCGTTGGTTACTCTGGAAGACAAAATGCCGTAACTACGAAGGTCGCCCCTTTCCTTCTTGTTCCCCCAGCTTTATATGCTGAGCATGACATCATATGATATGGAATATCCCTTTGGTCAGTTGGAGTCAGCTGTCCCGGCTGTGTCTCCTCACAACTTCTTGTGCACCCCCAGCCTACTTGCTGGTTGGGCACTGCGAGGAGCAGAAGAGGCCTTGACTCTGTGTAAGCACTGCTCAGCAATAACTAAAACAACCCTCTATTATCAACGCTGTTTCCAGCACAAATCCAAAATATAGCCCCATACTAGCTGCTACGAAGACAATTAACTCTACCCCAGCCAAAACCAGCACGTTCTCTCTGGCAGGGAGACAGAACCTGAATGGTACTGAATCTGAGATAATGTTTTTCTGTTTGCAGTCATCTGGCACTTAAAAGCTGTGTGAGGAAAAAGACTTTCAGAAGCAAATCCTTTTAATTGTACTTCAGTTTGGTGATGAGTTCTGAATTGTGATTTCTTTTTTTCCAGAGCTTAGTTCAGAAAACCTCAAAAATTGCTTTAAGATCATCAATGCTTATATTTTCTTATCATCGTCTGAATTTTTACAGGTATGTTACTATTATATAAAGATTCATATTGTCACCTTAGTTACCTACTGTCAAACCATTTTTTCTCTCATGTTGGAAAACATCGTAAATGCATTTATACTCTTACTCATTTATGCGTACACAAGCATATTGTTCTAATGTCAGCTCTGTATGTTCAGCTCTTTATGGCATGTGGTGGACACTCAATCAAATCAGATTTGAGAAAGATTATTATTTAGAATTAATGTTTATGGATTGATTTAGTACTTTGGTACCTGAGAAGGTCGTCTGCAGCATAGTAATAGTTAGTCTAACTACCTTACCAGATTACAATTATGAACATAAAATCTAGCAAGAATTGAACTAGAGATATTATGCCTTGTTCTCACACCTTCATTAGAAAATTCATTGAGATGGATTTTTTTTTTTAAAAAAAACCTGCAATGTTAAAAAAACAACAAAATGCTTAGATTAGATTTTAATTAGTTCAGAAAAGATGAGCATTTTAGCAAAAGTGATCTTTGAAGAGAAGTTGGGTCTCTGGACATGTGTAATCCCAAATGTGTTCAGTTTTGAAATATATACGTAAATACAAAATGTGTTGGCGTAATACCTTCTTCTTCATTTAATTTCAGATGTATGCTTCTGACTTATGCCGGTCATTTTGTGAACTTTTGGAGGACATAACTACTGAAGGTCAAGTTCAAGTTTTAAAGGTAGAGTGTAATAAAGATAATAATTAGATATTTAGCTCTGTACATCCATTATTCTTCCTAGTGTTTTGTCAGGTTAGAGTAATATTTTCAAGTATGATGAATCTAGAATATGTAGAAAACAGCTTATTTAGCACACATTGACATTTGAGTCAGTGGTGTTTTAAACTACATATTTAAAGTGTGTGAGTATGTATAGAGAGTGCATACACATGTATTTTTTAAAAATACTGCTTTTCCCAAGAGAAGGCTAGTATAGCCTTAGGTAGAGCACCCTAAAAGATAATCACGTAACACGCTGTTCCTATACCCTGTCTGTAATGCTTTCATTACTTCATGTGGTTCCAAAGTGTTGTCCTTAGGTAAATGAGTTCTAAAGTAGTTTTAGTCCTATTTGTATAGATGGATTTGGATTAAGAGTACCTGGTATCTTTCCCACTTGATTATTTTCTAGATTACTAGAGAAACATGGTTAGTGAGGGCTTGCATCTTCATGAAAATAGTTTGTTCTACAGCCTGTCAAAAGCACACGTAAACAGACAGATGACCAATCACTGCATTGTGAAGATAATGCTATATATATACAAAATCTTGAGAGCACTGGGTTGCCAAACAAGGATTGTGTTTGGGTCAAAGTAACTTAATATAATCTTTGGCTATCAGTGGGCTCATGGAAGTTGTAGAAAGCTTATCAAAGTTGTTGATTTCTAATTGAATTTTAGAATGGAGAAGAGTACTACAGTATAACAGAAAAGATACACTTCTAATTACAAAATAGAAGGGCAAAATCAATCTGATTAATGAGTTTTAAGAGTTGTCTTAATTCAGTTTTCAGCTTGATTCAGAACTCAGAAAAACTTCATTATTTGAAAGAAAATGCAACATTAAGAAATTATTCAACCCTGAAGTCAAAATCATACTTGTGTGTTAATAATCTTGGTTCATTTTGAGTGTTTCTAATCAAAATGTGCAAAGGTAATTATCTAACTGCTTTATCTAGCCATCCAAATCTGAGTTTTGTCTGTACACTATAAACCTGTATTGATCCTTTTGCTAATACAAACAACAATAATAATATTATATCTACTAATTTTTTAATATTAGTTTTCCTTTTCAGTATTCAATACCAATAAGAAAAATAACCATACAGTTCAGTTTTCATAACTGCACATTTGAAAAAGCGTTGAGAAGGGTTAAGTAATAAGACTGCATGCATATGTGTATTATTATAGAAACTGTGTAGGTGATTTTATGATTAAATAAGTACCAAATGATCAAGATTCAGTTTCTATTTTTTTTTCTGCATTTCATATGACCTCTAGAACCTGATAGGTCTAGAGCCAAGCTTTTCCAATCTTTATTGAATGTTGGATATATGTGCTATAACATTCCTTTGTGTAGCATACTTGCATTTGTGCCACGACATAGCGTTCAGTTGTTGCTTTTGGCATAAGTTGCTATTGTAATGGCAACAACTGCTTAAATAGAGGTTTTCCTAAGTATTGAAAAAAAACGATTTTCACACAAACTTCAAGTGGTATTATGAAAGAGATGTTATGAAATTAGTAAGCTTTTAAAATATTATGCATGATACTTTAAATGTGCCTTTTGAAAAATTTCAGGAAATAAAGTTGTAGTATGCACTGAAAGGTAGTTGAGTAGTAACTGCAGTGTATTACTGCTTACGTTTCAAGTGGCTGCAAAAACTGTGAACTGTGTTCCTTATAAAAACTTGGACTTGAATTCAGTTCATTATAAACGCAATAGAGGAAAAAGATTGGACCCCACTTACCTCTTTGCTGGGTTGCACAACTGCTTGCAGGATCCCAGGACAGAAAACAACAGAAGTTGATAGTCCTCCCCATTTGTAGTTTCTGCTGTGAGGAGCTTGAGGACTCTAGTTCTGGAATTTAAAATGTCAATTCCTCTCTATCAATACTGTTATTTAGAGTCTACAGTTGGGCAAATGTTTGGTGCTGCAGCTTTTAACTGGATCTCTAAAATAGAATGATGCTGCTAAGGTAGTATCATTTATCCACTTGGCTCACAGGTGTGGCCTTGCATTAGCCACAAGGTTTGTCTAGTATATATTGAACACCTTCCCAGTATGCCTGCTTGCTTCCAGAGGGATAACTAAACTATAATCCATGTAAGTATTTTTACAAAAAGGAAAATGTTTTGTCAGGCATCACTATGCTGACTTGTTAAAAAAACCCTAAGGTAAATATTGGGAACAGAAACACCCGGGAGTGTTCTCTGAAGTATCTTCCTACAAACAGCTTTGGCTGGATTGAAAATAGACATTAGAACAGTAAATAAATGGATAAGGTTGAAAAACACATAATTTGGACTGATAAGACTATTTATCACAAGATTGCTGAGACTTGATGTGACTTGAATTTCTAATTATCTGAGACAGACTATAAAAGGTGTGAAAAGAATCTGTACAAGGAACAAATGAGCTAGCCAAAACTTCCAGTACCCGGAAAAGATGAGTAGGGGAAAAGTTAATGTTCACCTTCATATAACGGTAGATTGAAGGTCTACAAAATTGAGGCATTGATAGGGGTCAACTGTTTAACACCTGTCTCAAGGCAAGAAATAGTGGGCATTAAATGAAGCTAGTAGGAACAAGGTTCAAAAAGACAAAAAAGATTTAGGGGACACTGGACAAGAGCACAGAAGAGTAGTTTCTTGTGGAAGTCCCTCTGAGCTGAAAGTAGGTGGAAAATGTGAAGAGTGTTTACGGGAGGTACCTTTATGGTACCTTTATATGATTTATACACATCAGGGTATAGATATGTGGTCTCTGTCCTTACCTTTAGGAGTGAACAGGTATCAGCCTCTCACAGTCTCTCCCCCTCTCCATCTTGGTACAAGGGGAGAACCCAAACAGTTGGGTGAAAGAAAGCCTGAAGAACACAGGAAAAAAAATTACTTCAGGGAACGGCTCATGGGGAGGAAAAAAGACCTGAGAAGCAAAGGGTAAAGAAGGTGAAAACTGGCAACCAGAGCAGGGTACAGAGAATAGAACATCTGAGAGCACTTGTGGTTACATGATCACCTGCAAAGGGATGGTAGGTCTTAATGAATGGTTCTTCAAAAAAGTGACAAGACAAAGGTATGGAAATATGCCTTAAACTGCCCATACTCCTCCCTGCTAACTCACCTCATCAAGCTGCTTTTCCTGGAGACTTGTCAAGGTCCCTCCTTCCAAACGTACCTCACCAGCTTTGCCAGGGCCAGGAGGAGGTGCTCGCTGAGCGGGTTTCATTTGGCATGTCAGTTTTCATCAGGTCTGTTATGCAGATCAGGTTTGCAGAATATTCCCTAGAATATACTTGCAGCAATCCTGAGGTTTGCTGGTATTTAATGATAAAACGTCCTACCAGGACTTTATATATAGATCAGTATATGTACTTTTAAAGCTTCAGTTAAGATTTTTAAATGCACTTTACTAATTGTCTAATTTACTTTTATTCTTAAGGTTGTGGAAAATGTCCTAAAAGTAAACCCTGTTTTGGGTCCTCAAATGTTTCAGCCTCTTCTGCCATCAATATTCAGGGGGATTATAGATGGGGAGGTAAGAGTTACTCTTTACTCTTTACTTTTTCCTTTTGGACAGGAAAGTACCTTCTGTTATCAGGCCCAGTATTTTCATGTTGATGTTGCATTTTCTCTTGTTTTAAGAGCATCTGATAGATCTTTGACAGCTGTTTTAAAAGTCTGTAAAAGTAATATAGTAGCACAAGAGTTCAAGCAAGATCCATTACTACTTTTGTCATCTAGTGTTTATTTTAATAAAATAACACAAATTTTATTCTGCCATTCCTTCAGTATTAACACTGATAAGGTGACTCTATACTTAGTTGGATCCTTTGTAGGCGCTGGAGTTTTATGTTAGAAATACTAAGCACTTCTTAGTGTTACTAAAATTGTAAACAGTAATTTTGAACCATAATCAACTTTGAAAGCAATTTTTTAATAGTACAATATTCTGTTTATTCCTTAGGATGCAGGTTTTTAAATCTAAAGTAAAATCACCTTGCAAGTTGTCTTGGCTGTTTGGAGGAAACTGACTTTGAGATTGCCATAGTTTTCCTATTGTAAGAATTGAGAAACACTGGTAATGATTGCTCGGTCAGTCTTGTGTTCTTAGAGGCTTTTAAATTACAATTTATAATTTCAAATTTAATAAAATACATAAAAGATGCATGCAAGTATTTTCCATGTATTTCTGCTCTATATGTTAAGTAATTTGCTCTTAATTAAACTAAATCCCCTTTTGTTTTGGTTTACTTTTGTTTCAGAGATACCCAGTGGTGATGTCTACTTATCTGGGGATAATGGGTAGAGTTCTACTACAAAATGCAAGCTTTTTTTCATTACTTTTGAGCCAGATGGCACGAGAATTGGGTCAGGAGGTAAGGATTTTTGTCCTGGTATTTCAGCTGGATTGCATGTGGATGTACTGCATTCTTTTGACCTGAAAGGACTTTTCCCTCTGTTTTCCATGCTTGTTCCTCCTCTGTCTACCTTGGAAAGGGGCTCTTTCCCCTCCTTTGGTCCTTCCCGTGAACATCCTGTAACATGTGTTCCCACAATTACCTTAAAACATCTCTTTTAAAAGTTTTATACAATCTGTAAATTCTCTTCCTGCTGCATTCCACGGTAAGCCATATAAACCCCTTTAGTTTGCATGGTATTGCAGGGTGAGAGTTTCTTTCCCTGTGCCATCTTGATGGGTCCTGCAGCAGGGGTAATGGTGTAATCATTCTCCGGTAAGTTTCTAGGAGGATCAGGTTCAGTGTGCTCCGGTTTCACTGATGAGGTTACTGAGGTTCTTCTGGTACAAGTGTTCTACTATGTCTTTAAGTGAAATTTCAGGTTTAATACCGGCAAAGACAAGTCTTTTTTCTTTTGTTTGTTTGTCATCAGTGAAGGTAAAACAAAGACTAAGTTCAATTGTTTTGTATGTATTAGACCATTATAGGAAAACTGTTCGAGTAATTCACTGTTCTGAATCAGTGCTCTGTCCATGAATTAAATGCATTTCTAACTTCTGGGTTACAATTAATGGTGAGAGGGGTTCAAGGCTTGGAAGCACTGTCACAGAAAACTTAAAAAATACCTGTTGCTTGCTATTTCTGTTAGGTATACATAACTGTACAGTGTCATTCCCAGATCAAGTAATGTATTCAGTTGCTAGAAAAATTAATCTAAATATGCTGAAGTACTCATAAATGAAAAGGAACGTTCTGTTTCCCATTGCAGTTGGACCAAATTCTCAGTAACATGATTGAAATGTGGGTTGATCGGATGGATAACATCACTCAGCCAGAAAGAAGAAAACTTTCTGCTTTGGCATTGCTTTCACTTCTGCCATCATTGAATAGGTAAGCAAATGTACGATGCCTTAAATAAGAATGCCTCAAAGGCCCTTAAGATGATTTTTAAGGTATTTCACAATTCTGCAGATAAATATTCCAATATAAGTAGTTTTATTGCCTCTTTGCCAAGAGAAACTTAAAAAGGTAGAATTTCCATGCTACGTTATTTTAACTTTTTCTTTGGCTTCATAGCAATATAGTAACTTTTCTTCTATATAATGTAGAAGTGAGGAAACAGCACTGCCTATTTTGTTGTCCATTCTCATATTAATACTGAACTAGCTACTTCTCTCATCTGTGATTAAATAGTTGCTTTAGTTGGCTTTTTAGTATTTTGGTGTCCCTTCCACAGAACAATATTTGTTCAGTCTTCTTTCCTGTTGTGGGTAGATCTGAACTTCCATCCTGGTTTTGGCCTTTATATCATTAAATGGAAGAGTTGCTGTGAAAGACTGTGAAACGTTTTTTGCACTGTCGATTTCTATAGCAAGCAGCTTTTACTGTTGTCCTTTCTTTAGCCATCGTCATTGCTGAATATACATACAAAATGAAAGTTTTTAATGAAAATGCTAAGAGTGTTACACTGACTTCTGAACTGTCACTACTAGAATTCATGTATAACACATGTTTAGGTGAGAGTTCAGTCTGTAGTTACCTTCAGACTATTCTTGTCTGTTTGAAAGTCAGGAAGACAAGACTGCATGAGTCTACATTTAGTCTGCCGGATTTCCTGAAAAGTCTTAAGTATTGTCTAATGGGAATTTAGATGTTGCTCACAAATCCTAAAGCTATGTTAGTATCTGTAAAGCTGTAGAATATGTAGTCACTACCTGAAAAATCAGGGAACTTTTACGTGTAAAACTTAGAGGCTTCATTGCTTTTAATATGCATAGAAACTTTCCTTTTTTTTTGTCCCAGATCATCAGGACAAAACATCTAGCCAAAGATGAACCAAGCAGCTACTTTATGAGAAAGCTTTTGTTTTTTTCAGTAAATTTAACAATGTCGTATTACTTAGGAGTATATTAGAAATTTTTTTAAAGAGGTGATTGTCTAAAATTTAAGGTGTTGAACTACATGCCTGTCTTCCTGTGAAGTTTCTTTTAAAGAGAGGGAGGAAAAAACAAGTTGCTTTAGATAACTGTGTTATTTTGAACTACCTTCAGCTGCTCCAAATTTCCTGCTGTAAGAGCCAAGTATTTCTGGCAGTCCATAACATAATAAAACCTTCTGCAAATGACAGGTTTGTTTTTCAGATACTCAAATCACTTAAGAAAGCCACTTCTCAAATAAAAAGCCTCTCTTTAGTGGACATATTTATGTCAAAGCTATGAAAATTTTACTATACTGCCAGGGCCAAACATACCTTCAGACAGAATGTGTGAAATTGATTCTGTCAAGTGATCGTTCCTTCTACTACCGAACAATGTGAGTCACTCCGGTTTTTCCATTTCATAGGCATGTTTGCTGCATGTCACATCTGAAAACTGTGTTAAAAATAAGATTTTTCAAAAGCAGGTTTCTTGTACAAGTCCATTTAAGCAAAAATGTTTTAAACATAATACAGTATTCAAACAAAATATTTTGATGCATATAAGCAACGTTTTCAAGAAGAGCCTAAGTAATTTTTCCTGTTGGAGTTTCCTGTTCCTCGCTAACCAGGTTCCAGATTAGATATTACTTTGGACATCCAAAGCCAGTTCAAGATTTCTCAGCTGCAGACACAGAACAGAACTTTGTCTCCCAAGGATGGCCATAAGATGGGCTTGCTTGTGAAGGCCAAGCTGAGGGTGAGATTCTACCCTTAGCTTGCTCCTGTATGATGGTCAGGGGGTAGGACCAGTAGCAAGCTCACATTTTCAAGATTCTGCTGTAGGAAAAACAGGGATCTGCACTGTGTCTAGCACTTACTGAAGATTTTGCTCTTCTTGCCAGTTGCTTCCTCTAGCCTATAGCTGGAGCTATCCCAAGAACGTCGAGTTATTTTGGAGAGGAAAGGGAGGGAATAGACAAAAGTACTGAGGGAAAAATGAAGGTAACGTGTATTCTCATTCTTCCCTCAGAGTTGCTTTATGGATGAAATGTTGGGGAAAATATTAAGGAGTGATCTTTTTTATTCTCCCTCTAAACTCTATGGTATTACTTCATTGCTTTCAGGTACTTTTCTAGTTAGTGGTTATGTTTATACCTGTACATGTATGAACGTGGGAATTTCTGCTTTTTAGGGGAAGCTAAAGCTTCCATCATTATTCATTTAAAATCAGAGTGGCAGAAAAAAATTCCTCTTTCAAATATAGCACCTTTGACAGCGTGACGAGTGAAGGATTTTAGAGCAGATAAGATGGGAATCGCTGCAGAGCAGTTGTAGTTCACAGTGGTTCTCCAGCCAATTAGTTGGACTAAGGAGGTTATAAAGTGACAGTTTATTAGCCAAACTACAACTTTCTTTTCTAGGCAGTATCATCCAGAGATACATGCAAAGACATGTCTTTAGTACCAACAGTACCATTGCATTTTATCATGTATGCATATAGTCCTTCGATCCAGCATCCTGTTTATCTTCCTACACACAGCTACAGATTTTTTTAGTCTTTAGAAGTTCACATTAAAAAAAGAACAATAACTGCTTCTTTCCTGATTAGTGTGTTGCAACACCTTTGCACCTAGCAGTAATTTCCTGGTATTACTTGGGGGTTTTGCATAAACTAAATACTACCTAATTGGCTGCATTTGCTACCTGAGTCTAGCTATTCAGTGTTAGCATTTTTTGTGTCTGACTGAGATATGCATCCATAGTATTTTCCACATTTTGTACTCTTACTGCCTGTTTGCCACTCATATCTATCTACTTGCATTTTCATTCATTTATTAAAAGCTCTTGGTACTTCATAAAATAACTTAGACCTTTGTCTTTAAACTGCTATAACAGTAGGGTCCAGTAACAAGATTTAGGCAGTAGGCATACACTGAGGAAGTAATGGTGTCTCCATGTTCAGCACACAAGGGAAATATGCATAGATACACAATAGCTAGAACAATGAGGGTTTTTTGAAAAGAATATGAAAGGGCTTGAAGTTTGATGAAAGAAAATCATATCTGAGCTAGGGTGTGAAACATGAGAGGTGACAGCAACCTGAATGAGTACATTCACAAATGTCATAATTTGCTGGTCTAGTTCAGTGCTATTCCAGTTTGCCTACAGTCTTAATGGCTTGTTTGTGAACCTACATCTTCGAGAGTACTCTTCTAGTACAGTACGGTAGATGTAGTTGGATTTTGTTAGATGTGCCCTTGGTCCCCAAAATAGTGCCTAGTGAACATGGTCAGGAGCAGCAGCCTAACTTTTCTTTAAGCCATCGTGGAAAGAGTGTGGGCTCCCACCACTATCTCAGGTGCTACATTTTGAGATACACATTTTCAGCATTCTTTGTATTTCCTGAGACCAAAGTGGCTAAAATTGTACCTTTTCCTCTTCTGGTACCTATATATATATTTGGAAATAATCTTAATCAGCTTGCTTACTGCGCTTTTGTTACTGTGTATAATGTCAGCATTACACTGTTTCGGAATGTCCTTAACTTTGGGATATTGAAAGCTTTTAATGATTTATTTAGCAAAGTAGATTTCTTTTTTATTCCTCCAGTTATTATCTGCGTATCTCAGTAGAATACAAACAGTACTGAAAGATGCTTAAGCATGACAGGAATATTTTAGTCTTTAACAGGAAATGTAAACAGAATTTGGAAAAATATTGGTGTCAATGATTAGCTTCGCTTGGTGTGGTACCTAACTGTAAGCACGGGTAGCACTTGACACCATGTTGAAAGCTCTGCACTCCCCTTTTGCGGGTTATTGTTTTTAATGCTATGCCTGTCATTCTTTTATGGGAGCCTGCCAAGTTTGCTTTTACTCCAGGTCAGTGCTTTCCAAAACAGTCCACTAATTTGGGTGCTTGAGGATAGGTTCATTCTTCTTGGACCTACCAGTGTAGAGAGGTACTGCTCTAAAGTAGAGGAGACTCAACTCTACTGAGCTTGAAATACAAAGCATTTTAATTCATCTTCTCTTTTTCCTTTTTAATTTGTGGTACACAAGCAGTATTTCCAGGTGCCAGTGTTAATTTTTTCCCTTTGAGTCAAATGTGTTTATCTGGAAAACCTATTGTGAGGAAAAGGTTAAGAGCCTAAGAGGTTCTCCAGGTTGCTCTGCACATTTCTAATCATTATGCAAATGAATGTCTGCTTTTTCTAACTGTGTATCAAATCTGATATGTCAGCCAGTATGAATTCTGGCAATTAGATAATTGGCATTCTGTGAGTATAAGTACTTACAGTATGCAATTATGAATCTTCATTAGGTTATTACAGAAGTTCTTCCTCTGTCATTTGTTGAAGTTACTTTGTTAGCAATTTAGTTTTCCTCTCGAGAAGTTACCTATGTATACTGTTAGAAAATAGCAAGAAAGTGCCTAGTAAAATGTTCTCCTTCAGTTACATCCTCATTTATAGAGTCAGAATTTGTCACATAATTAACTTGTACATCCTCCTTTCTTTATAGGGATGATACTCTGAAGCCGTTTCCCTATCTTCCCCGCCTTTTTTTATTTATTTTATTCCTCTAGTCAAAGGCATGCTCACTGCTGCATCTAATAAACTATTAGTATAAAAAGTAGCTCTTTAAAGTATGATTTTGCAGTTGTCATCCATGTTTGGCCTTGGATTTGTTTTGTTTGCCTGCCAGGTGACAGTGCAGTGTTAATGATATGAGTGAAAAATGTGCTTTTGGTCTTAGTCTGAGTATCAGAGTCTGCATCATTCAGAGTGTTACATATAGTACCATGACTTCCTTAATTGTATGCGACATCATAGCATTGGCAGAAAGATGCACTCCTTTAAACTTTCTTTGATCACAATCTCTATTAATTTTTCTCCTACATCTGATTGTTGGTATGGACTGGTCAGGAACAAATTATCATTTCCCCTAAGACACATAAGACTTGTTTACAAGGGAAAACGTACCAAGTGATGGCAAGGGATTATGTCAATAAATGCAGCTGAACTGCTGCAGAAAACAAACCGCCGTCATAAGGGATTGATTGCTACTGATATCTTCCTTTTGTTTGTGGCCTAGAGGTCCTTCCTGAAACTCTTCTAAGTATAATCTACCCTAAAATTGAACATTTTCATTATATAAAAGGCAGCAAAAGATGATAATGGACTAAATAAATTTCTTCAAGCTTTTTATTTTTGTCCTTTGTAATGTGCAGTTCATGTTTGCAGATTAGTTATTGAATAAACAGTGACTAAAGTATAGCATATTATTAAAAACGTGTAAAAATAACAAGATTATAGCAAGCTTTAAAAAAAACCAAACATAAATACAGATTTATAGCTGGTTTTCCACCTGAGTTTGTTCTGAGCTGTTTTGATGCACCTCCTTATCTCTCTGCCCTGTACTCCGTGAAATTTGAGTGGCTGAGAGTAGCTGAGATTTTTCGTGACTTTTCTTAACAGTGCCAGACTATTATGATGAGATACCAAAAGTGGTTAACAACACAATCAATGTCAGAACAAAAACTTCTGCAAATAAGTATTGTCTTAAAAATTAGCATTTTATATTCAAACAATTCAATGAGAAAGTGAGGTTTTAAAACACCAGGTTTTGGTATTAAGGAAATGCCTAGTGTAAAGAATGTTTGTATTTTTAAGGAAGAAATAGCTTTTGTATTTTGCTTGTGGGTATTCTCTGTAGTAATTTTCAGGAAATGCGCTACCTGTTTTCTTTTTCTAAAATTTTTAGAAGCTATCAGTTGCTTAGGCCAAGTGCATGCCCATGCTGTCTCCTAAATTAGCAGGCAGCATGCAGCTGAAAGCTGTACAGTTGGATTTAGTTTGCAGTCAGTTTCTAGATGGTGAATTAGTTATTCTGGTTGATATTTGGAAAATTATGTTTTTGAGTTCTTTAAACCTTTTGGTTTGAATTGCATTCATATTGAGTAGATTTCTTACAGCTTTTTTAGTTTGAACAGAATTTACGAAATACTGCAGTGAATAGTAAAGGCTAAAGCTGTAAATGTCATAGAATGGTTTGGGTTGGAAGGGACCTGAAAGATCACCTAGTTCCAAACCCCCTGCCATGGGCAGGAACACCTTCCACTAGAACAGGTTGCTCAAAGCCCCATCCAGCCTAGTCTTGAACACTTCTAGGGATGAGGCCTCCACAGCTTCCCTGGGCAACCTGTTCCAGTGCCTCACCACCCTCATAGTGAAAAATTTCTTCCTAGTATCTAATCTAAATCTACGCTCTTCCAGTTTGAAGTCATTACCCCTCGTCCTATCACTGTATGCCCTTGTCAAAAGTCCCTCTCCAGATTTCCTGTAGGCCCCTTTCAGATACTGGAAGGCTGCTTTAATGTCTCCCTGAAGCCTTCTCTTCTCCAGTCTGAACAACCCCAACTCGGTCAACCTGTCTTGATAGGAGAAGTGCTGCAGCCCTCTGATCACCTTCATGGCCCTTCTTTGGACTTACTCTGACAGGTCCATATCTTTCTTATGTTGGGGGCCCCAGAGGTGGACGCAGTACTCCAGGTGGGGTCTCAACAGAGTGGAGTAGAGGGGCAGAATCACTTCCGTTGACCTGCTGGCCACACTTCTTCATGCAGCCCAGGATATGGTTGGCCTTCCGAACTGCAGGTGCACTAATGCTGGGTCATGTTGAGCTTCTTATCAATGAATACCCCCAAGTCCCTCTCCTCAGGGCTGCTCTCAATCCATTCTCCGCCCAGCCTGTATTTGTGCATGGGATTGCCCTGACCCAGGTGCAGGACATTGGACTTGGCCTTGTTGAACTTCATGAGGTTGGTACAGGCCCACTTCTCAAGCCTGTCAAGGTCACTCTGGATGGTATCACATCCCTCCAGCATGTCGAGTGCACTACACAGCTTGGTGTCGTTGGCAAACTTGCTGAGGGTGCACTCAATCCCACTATCCGTGTCACACCGTGACAAAGGTGTTAAACAGCACCAATACGGACCACTGAGGAATGCCACTCATCACTGGTCTCCACTTGGACATCAAGCCGTTGACTGCAGCTGTTTTGAGTGCGACCTGGACGAGGGGATTGAGTGCACCCTCAGTAAGTCTGCAGATGACACCAAGTTGGAGTGTCGATCTGCTTGAGGGTAGGAAGGCTCTACAGAGGGATCTGGACAGGCTGGATCGATGGGCTGAGGCCAGTGGTACGAGGTTCAACAAGGCCAAGTACCAGGTCCTGCACCTGGGTCTTGGGGGAGAGTGGCTGGAAAGCCGCCTCGTGGAAAAGGACCTGGGGGTGTCGGTGGACAGCTGGCTGAATATGAGCCAGCAGTGTGCTCAGGTGGCCGAGAAAGCCAGCAGCATCCAGGCTGGTATCAGAAGTAGTGTGGCCAGCAGGACTAGGGAAGTGATTGTCCCCCTGTACTCGGCACTCGTGAGGCTGCACCTCTAATACTATGTTCAGTTTTGGGCCCCTCACTTCAAGAATGACATTGAGATTCTGGAGCGCATCCAGAGAAGGGCAACAAAGGTGGTGAGGGGTCTGGAGCACAAGTCTTACGAGGAGCAGTTGAGGGAACTGGGGTTGTTTAGCCTGGAGAAGAAGAGGCTGAGGGGAGACCTTATTGCTCTCTACAGCTACCTGAAAGGAGGTTGTAGTGAGGTGTGGGTCAATCTCTTCTCCCTAGCAACAACCAATAGGAAAAGAGGAAATGGCCTCAAGTTGCACCAGGGGAGGTTTAGATTGGATATTAGGAAAAATTTCTTCCCTGAAAGGGTTATCAAGCATGGGAACAGGCTGCACAGGGAAGTGGTGGAGTCGCCTTTCCTGGAGGCATTTAAAAGACAGGTAGACATGGTGCTTGAGGATATGGTTTGGTGATGGTTTTGGCAGTGTTAGGTTGATGGTTGGACTTGATGATCTTAAAGTTCCCTTCCAACCCTTCCAATGATTTTATGATTCTGTGGTTCTATGATTCTATTCTATCCAGCCAATTCCTTATCCACCAAGTGGTCCATCCATCAAACCAGTGTCGCTCCAATTTAGAGACAAGGATGTTGTGCAGGACAGTGCCAAATGCTTTGCACAAGTCCACATTATATAGTTAAATAACATAAATAATATATAATAAATACAGTTACTCTCAGCTTGTCACATCTGTGGATTTCTTTAATGGCCAGCATTTTTTATGTTATTGTTTTGTTCACAGTCTTAGTGCTCACTCCATAGAAGTCAGTTTGCATGACAAATGCAGTCCGTTGTTGCAATAATTATTTACTACTAGATGAGGAATTTACTCTAACAGTTTCTCAAAGTAAGCTCTTACTTTCATAAGAGCTTTCTGTTGTATTATTTTACTAGATCCTAAAGCCAAGTAAGATTTATAGAAGGGGTAACTTATTTTCTTATCCTTAATGGGAAAATAATTCTGTAGTTTTCACTTCTTACTGTTCCTCAGCATGTTGCAGAACCTGCTTGATAACTTAATGAAAAATAATAAATACCAAGGTTAAAAAGGAAAATAAGTTACAAAGACAGCTTCATAATTTTGAAATAGATTTTGTGATATATGCTTACATATACAAATGTTTATTACTGTGGGTTTATTAAGCAAGAATGTTTTTGCTGTGTTATTAATTTTGTATTACAATTTCTGTGCCTGTGTCTTCCCTTTGTAACTATCACTGTTGCTGTTATGAAAGTGGAATAGCACGCTGTGTAATAGAGAAATTTTTGGTAACTGAAGCAGCAAATCAAAATTTTTAGTAAGGCAGGAATATGAAATATTGGGAGGAATCTGCAGTATTTGAGATAATCAGAAATTTTGAGATAATGTGGATGATAATGAGAAAAACAAAAAAGGCTTTTGAGGTCCGATAAGTTAATATTAATAAGGTAACACAGCAGGTGTTACTGGATGTAGGTAGGTGAAATGAGATTAAATGTTGATGTGTATGCTACCAAAGCAGTAGGTTAGTAGCTGAATTACTTTGACCTACAGTCATAGCTGGAGAACGATGTGGGCAGAAGGTGGTGGGTATTTGAAAACAAAACAGGAAAATTGTATCATAGCCCTCCTGTGGAGAATAAAAGCAGAAGGAAGGAAGACCTGCAAGAGGAGGTACTTTCTAAATACACAATGGGAGGGCAACAGATAGTTTCATTCATATAAGCTCAAAAGAATAATTACAGTGCTAAAAAATGGTTTTCCTCCATTTTGTAAGCTTTAACATAATTTTGTAGTGATTATGAGAACGAAATGCCTCTTCAAAAATTGTCTTTAACACATTTTTAAAGATGGGTAACTTTAGAACCTGGTTTTGAACTTGTTGCCTGTTTTTCTGCTATACATAAATCAGAGTTGGATGACTATTGTATGCTAGCTAATATTTGTAACCTGAATTCTATTGACTTTAATCTAACATGGATCAGTGAGAAAATAGAAGTGCTTTGTAAAGGCTGCACTGGGTGCAGTGCTTCTATGTTCTTTCAGTTACTTTGACCCATCATTTTATGCACAATTTGACAAATTGCTGTTGCTCAGGCTTCATGCTTGTATTGACAAGGAGTCATTGTTGAACTAGATTTTAATATGTTAAAAAGCAGTGACATTAGTAACTTTATCAATGTTAGCATATTAAGATAAAATTCATTTCAGGATTCAAAAATTATTTTCTCTGCTGTCTTGTGAAGCTGTATTCAGATGTAAACCTGGTATTTCTATCACTGGAGAACAAAATTTGCAGTGAATAACATATACTACTATTGGAGCTCCCTAAGCTTGTTCAAAGGAAGTGTTTGGGGTTCTCCTGTTTAAGTGTTTTCTTACAGTTTTCAACCAGTAATGAATTCTATTGTGTAAGTAAAAGCCAGTTTGAGAAATGCTAATCCAAGTTATATGTGTATCCCAGTCTTTTTTATGGTTTTCCCTCAAATGATACCAATTATGTGGCAAGTTATTTTGCCTCTCGTTCTTAACAGATGTTGCTTTCAAGATACTTTTAACGGTGTGTACTATTAATGAAGCAATACTTGCAAATTACAATCCTATTGGATCTGCAGGCCTCCAGGTGCCATATTTACAAAGCGCAAGACAGGACTTTCTCCAGATTTCCTAGTGGAAATTGAAAGGGGCCATGACCTGGATTAAGATTTTTTTTTTTTTTTCTTCCTCATTTTGTACATGGGATCTGAGAATCAGAAACGTCAGTGGTCAGAACTACAGCAGCAGCTAGGGTTTGAGCAAGATTTTTAGGAATATTGATAAGATACCTTTAGTACAAGACCACAGAGACACTCAGCCACTTACTGGGTACCAGCTTTTATTTATCTGGCCGCTACTCTATTGGTTTCTCTAACTTTCCATGCTATCTGATAACCCGTAGAGCTTCAGCAATTCCTTCAGTCTTTCTAAATATGTTAATTCTGGTATTTTGGAAAAAAGGGAGACCTATTAACATTTGTCATTTGAAACTTTTTTTTTAGGTTGAGACTTGCTTCTTTTAGCCTCATTGGGTTGTTTCACACAGCACATCTTGGCAGAAATAATGATTTCTTTACCCAAGTAAATATCACCATAAATAGGCTATAGGTAGTGAAGCTTAGGTATGAGATAATTTCCAGTTTGAAGTAATTTTTCATTTTTGGTCAATCCGTGTTGTGTGGGGGTTTTTTGGTTTTTTTTTCTCCTCACCTGACTGTATTTGACCTGGATAATCTATTTCAATTACTCCTATTGTTCTCGTCCCCATATCCATGATATTTCCTAATCATCCTAGGAACTGTTCAAAACTATGCAGTATTTTCCCTTTAAGGAAAATGACATGCTTTTTTTTTTTACTTTCCGTTATATAATGATTATTTTAAATACCATGAAAAAATAAAAGTGAAAATAGTTACATCTAAAGAACAATTAGTTTTCCTATTGGCTTAATGGTATCAGAAAAAAGAACTAAATGCAGTTCAAATTCTGGGTTGTAACTGATAACAGGCTTTGTTTAAAGTGGCCCATGGACCAATTTTAATGGTCCTGCTGATTTCCTACTTTAGACAAGATGTTATAAGATGTATTGACTGATAGAATTGAAGGTTGTTTATTTTTCCCCCTGGTTGTTTTTTTTAATTTTTTAACATGTCCCCTCCACCCCAACTCAAGGTAATTTTGGCCAGCTCCAGTTGAAAAATTGAAGGAGTATTTCTCTTGATACTGAATATTTTACAGATTTCAAACATAAGAAGCCAGTTATGTATGGTCAGAAATATTTTTTTGAAAACTTCAGAAATGTAATGGCCAAGCTGGACACCTGTAAGTCCATGGGCCCTGATGGGATGCACCTGTGAGTGCTGAGAGAGCTGGCAGATGTTATTGCTAGACCACTCTCCATCGTCTTTGGAAGGTCATGGGGAACAGGAGACGTGCCTGAGGACTTGAAGAAGGCTGACATCGCTCCAATCTTCAACAAGGGCAAGAAGGAGGACCCAGGGAACTGCAGGCCGGTTAGTCTCACCTCTGTCCCTGGGAAGGTAATGGAGCGACTTGTTCTGGGTGTCATCTCCAAACACGTTGAAGAACAGAAAGTTATTGGAAGTGGTCAACATGGATTTACCAAGGGTAAATCATGCTTGACCAATCAGCCTTCTGTGATGTTATAACTGGTTGGCTGGATGAGGGGAGAACAGTAGATGTCATCTGCCTTGACTTCAGCAAGGCTTTTGACGCTGTCTCCCATGACATCCTCATTCGGAAGCTGAGGAAGTGTGGGCTAGATGAAGAGACAGTGAGGTGGATTGAGAGCTGGCTGTGTGACAGAACTCAGAGGGTTGTGATTAATGGAGCAGTGTCAAGTTGGAGACCTGTAACCAGTGGTGTCCCCCAGGGGTCAATATTCAGTTCAGTCTTGTTCAATATATTCATCAATGACCTGGATGAGGGGACAGAGCGTACCCTCAGCAAGTTTGCTGATTATACCAAACTGGGAGGGGTGGCTGACGCTCCAGAGGGCTGCGCTGCCATCCAGCGTGACCTGGACAGGCTGGAGTGCTGGGCAGAGAAGAACATAATGAGGTTCAACAGGAGCAAGTGTAGGGTCCTGCACCTGGGGAGGAAGAATGCTAGGCACCAATATAGGTGGACCTGCTGGAAAGCAGTTCTGAGGAGAAGGATCTGGGGGTCCTGGTAGATAGTAAATCATCCATGAGCCAGCAATGTGCCCTTGTCGCCAAGAAGGCCAATGGAATCCTGGGCTGCATAGCGAAGAGTGTGGCTGGTAGGTCGAGGGAGGTCATTCTCCCCCTCTGCTCGGCACTGGTGAGGCCACAACTGGAATACTGTGTCCAGTTCTGGGCTCCCCAGCTCAAGCGGGACAGGGAACTACTGCAGAGAGTCCAGGGTAGGGCAACAAAGATGACTGGGGGATCGGAGCACCTCCCTTATGAGGAAAGGCTGAGAGAGCTGGGACTCTTTAGCCTGGAGAAGAGAAGGCTGAGGGGAGACCTTATTCTTGCTGATAAGTATCTAGAGGGTGGGTTGAAGGAGGATGGGGGCAGACTCTTTTCAGTGGTTCCCAGTGACAGGACGAGGGGCAATGGGCACAAGTTGGAACACAGGAAGTTCCATTCAAACACAAGAAAAAACTTCTTTACGGTGAGGGTGACAGAGCACTGGAAGAGGCTGCCCAGGGAGGTTGTGGAGTCCCCTTCTCTTGAGGTTTTCAAGACGGGCCTGGATGCAGTCCTGAGTAATGTGCTGTAGGCATTCCTGCTTTAGCAGGGGAATTGGACTAGATGATCCCTAGAGGTCCCTTCCAACTCTGAAAATTTCATGATTCCATAAGTTTCTTTTGGCAAAATTTAGAAGAAAACCTCTTCAAAAACTATTCTGCTTCCCTTGCTCGTGTGCTTCATGCGTTTCAGCTTAGATTGTTATAGACAGATATTTGGGTGATATCTTGCCCCTTAGGTGACCTTGTGCTTCCTTTGTGAGGTCATTGTAGCTGAAGTGACTTGATTCTTCTGCAGTTGTGTCCCTTCCTTGGTTATGGCTACTGATGGGCTTTGTCATCTTTGTTTTGCTGCGTGGAAGGTCTTGTTACAATATAAATTATGATTTTATAGTTACATTGCTATTCGTAGGCTTAATCTCTAATTTACCATCTCATTTTGTTGTTTCCCCTTTCCCCCTTTGGCGGTGTGACTGGACGTCGCAGGTATGTAGTCCCTGTTGTGGATAAACTGAGGATGTAATCTCCGGTAATTAAGTTAGGGGGATATTTATAGCACATATGTTTGCACTAAATGTTTATCTGCACGAGGGACACTGCAGGAAACAAAAGCTGTGGACCAAAGGTGTGGCTGTCAGAATATACAGTCCTCTGTCAAAAAATTGACTTTAAAAAAAGTGGCCTAAAGTGAGACTTAACAAAGTGCCTTGATCAAGTCTGAAATACAACAAATACACAGCAGTTTCATACCGCATCATGCAGTTCTCATCTCTAAGATTTCCTGAGCTTCCCTGGGACTGCTGGCAGGGCGTGCCGTGCCGGAGTGCAGGAGGCACCGGGGCTCTGCCCTGCAGACCTCCCTCTTCTCCCTCTCTCTGCTGGGCTGCTGGAGCGTGTGTCCATGGTGGCAGCAGTTTGTCTCAGCTGAGAGAGAACAGTGTAAGTCTTGCTATTGATTTAATAAAATGTTTTGGATTCCAGCCGAAAGATAAAGGATTCGCAGGTAATGCAATAGTGCTGTTACAAATAGGTATGCTTTATTCGAAAAGTTATACCTAATTTACATAAAACTCTTTTGAGCTCTCCTAGTTCAAAACAGTAGTTTAAAAAAAAAACCAACAAACCAGCAACAGTTACAAACTAAGATAGTTCTTGGTTTTCTAGAAAAAAATCATTGAGGTTTCCTTTCCAACAATACTTCTGAAGCACAGATAAAATGGCTTCCTGTCCCAGGGTTTCCTGTATCCATGGCAACCTGACTTTAACCACTTCTTTCTTAGTTTCCTGAGCAAACAGTTGCAAATCCTGGGGCAAAATGTGAGCACTCTACTATGCGGCAATACTGCGTTTACAAAGGTTTCACAGATGAGTGTAGTCGGTCAGCTTGTAACTTAGTCCAATGAACTGCAAAACAGCAAATTAACAGAAATAATGAACTTCAGATTTGGGGTAAGAAATTGTTTTTACTTATTTTGACTGTAACTCAGCTTTATAAAAGTAAAATTTAAATTATAAATGAGCTGCCAGGGAAAAGAAGCTTGTTTCCAGTTGGCGTTTCTACTTGAATGCTATTGAAACATTTCCTAGTCATTCTTAACTATAAAAAATAGTTAATAAGCAGTATTTTGAATTTACTAGAAGCCACTATTTTGGCAGCTTAGTTCTTCAGCCGCTTTCATGCTGCAATCAATTAAATATTTTCTGGCTAGATTGACAGTACATTTGTTTAATTGTTCATTTACTTTGAAAAGTTTTTCAGTGTAGTTCAAACTTATATTTAATAAGTTTTATTTTTAAAGTACTTATTTGGCATCAAAGGAAAATACATAAAATACCAATCTTGAAAGCAATGCTTATGTTTTGAAGACTATACACATAGGATCTTTAAACTTCTGAATTAATAATATTTATAAACTTCTTTTTATCTCTACTAGTGAAGTCAGAGATGAGTGAGAAGGCCAAAGACAGGGGTATGTGTGGTCTGCAAAGTTCTCCACCCTGCCCGGGAGCATTCCTCTATATCCTTAATTGTTTTCTTTTGTTGCTGCTCCAGAAGGAGGCTCTTGGCTGTCCAGCTGCTTGCCAGCTCTGCACAGGGCGACAAGTTAGCTGTCGTAATTTAGGGCTTTCGAGCATCCCACGGAACTTTCCAAAAACGACAATTCTTGTGTACCTCAGTGGGAATAATATATCGCGTGTTACTCCAAATGAACTAAGAGGCCTTCAGAAGCTTGCTGCACTCTACATGGATAACTCCAGTATTTTGTATGTATACCCGAAAGCTTTTGTGGAACTCCCCAAACTGTACTACTTGCATCTCAATAACAATAATATTAAACGCCTGGATCCAGGAATCTTTGAAGGTCTTTCCAATCTTCATTGTTTATACCTTCAGAATAATCAAATAGCTTTTGTTCCCAGAGGATTATTTAGTGATCTCCTTTCTGTTAGATATTTAACACTTCAAAGAAATCGTCTCAGTGTCCTTGGAAGTGGGACTTTTTTGGGAATGATAAATCTCCAAACACTTAACCTAGCCAATAATAAGATTTCACGGATATCAGATTCAGCATTTCATCATCTTGAAAACCTTGCATATTTGTTCCTTGAAGGTAACAACTTAACACTTGTGCCATCAAATGCTATTGGAAGGCTGAAAAATCTTGAAAGACTTTCTTTGTCTCACAATCCCATTGGATCAATACATCCTTTTGCATTTAAAGAACTTAACAAGCTTAGATATCTGTCTTTAAAAAATGTAAAGCTAAAATGTATTGCTGTAAATGTTTTTTTTGGATTAAACAACCTTAACCAGTTAATCTTAAGTTATAATGATTTAGAAAATATCAATTCCAGCACTTTTACTTTATTGAACAATTTAATGTATCTGCAGCTAGACAGAAATAAAATAAGCAGTATTGGCAATGGTACCTTTGACAAAATGGGACAGTCACTTAGAATACTCAGTTTAGCATTTAATAATATTACAGAGTTACAACCTGAAGTGGTCAAGCCCTTAGTGTCTTTAACTCATCTACAGGCAAATTATAATCCTTGGAACTGCAGCTGCAAAATGCTTGGGTTACTTAATTGGCTAGCATCATCTCCTATATCTGTAAAAATTCATTGTCAGAATCCCCTGAGTATGCGTGGTAGACCTTTGCATTACATTAAGTGGACTCAGTTCGCAAACTGCGGTAGCCCTACGGCCAGCCCAGAAACAGCCTGGAGCCTAGGATCTGTAGGTGTTCATCACAGCACTACCACTTTGCTGATGGCATGGCATAAGGGAAACAGGCACAACACATTTGAGCAGTTTGCCAATGCAGAAACTAAATATGTTGCTTTCGGGGAAGGAACTACAGCTACATCTGCTAACCCATTGCCCTTTGAGGAAAATGCTGGTGAAATTCCATCACAGGCAACTACAGTATTATCAACATTACCGGTGCAAATAGCACAGATTATACCTGTTAACAGAACCATAGAAGAAAAAGGTTTATTTCCAACAGATACTGCTCCTGTATCGTTAAAAACATCCCTACTTTGTACACAACAGGTTGAAAAGCTGAATCAGGCTTTTGACATTTTACTAGCCTTTTTCATTCTGGCTTGTGCCGTGATCCTGTTCTTAACCTGTAAAATTATTCAGTTTAGGCAGAAACTAAAGGTGCTGGAAAACTCAGGAGAAAAGAGAATAGAATATTATGGTTTTTATCAGCCTGGCAGATACAACATAACTGACCCAGTGCAGTCTCTAACTCGTAATTCAGTGGGGCATTCAGAATTGGACCAAATTAGGCTGCTCAAGCGAACAGCATCTGAAAGTCAGGCACAGGTCATATTGTTTGAACATTCATCATTGTGATTTATCTCATTTGATTTGATGTTAACTCTGTTATGATCTGAAATGTCAAGAAATCAAAAACTCAATTTTCAAAAAATACCCTCACTGATGAGTAACAACTGGTTGCTAGAATTGGCGGAAATGGTATAATTCAGGTTCTGCATCATCATTTGCTTCCGGAATGTTTTGAAGTTTATTTTTTTATTTTTTTATTTTTTTATTTTTTATTAGATGTCATTTAAATCTGACATGGCTAGGTGTATTATCCTCTGTCCCTGTTGTAGGAATCTTTCACCAGTCAAGTATACGTGCAATGTAAAGTACACTTTTTTAAGTACTTAGTGGTATAGGTTTCTATAGAAATTACATAGCTAGGTCGAAGCAAGCAAGACATCAGTTTTTAGCAGAATCGTGAAGCCAGGAAGTCTGAGGGAATGAGGAAAAAAAAGCAATGCTTTATTTATTTATTGCAATGCAGTTTCTGCTCTGCCTCTATTAATCATTACAGTGGGGGGAAAAAAGTGAGTATATTTACATTTAGCATGTTCAAACTCTCCAGGAAAAAAAAAACAAAAACATTTAAAACAATACAAATTTTATATGTTAAAATATGTCATAGGTATGCATAAGTTGTGTATTCAGTCTGTATAATGAATATATTAAAGTGAATTTTTTGTTAGTGTGTATCTGTATCATTTTATGATAATACCTGAAACTGGAGTTAATAGGGAAACTAAATTTCTGTTGCATTGAAAAACTGACCAAGTTTATTTTGTCTAAGGTAATGGAGTTCGTTAATTATTGTCAGTAAAGATATCTTATCATCTATATAGTAATAGTTTGAGGGAGCTTTTGCCTAGATAAGAGGTATAAACTGAATAAATATACTACACTTTAAATAAATAATTCGAGATTAATTGCTGAAGATAATTACATATTTGCATTGTAGATTTGGAAGTGTCAGGTCAAAGTACATTTTCATAATGAAGACCTGCTTTTAGACTTCATCTTCAAAAGGTGGATATTATTTTACTACATAGTTTCCATTTTTTTAAACTTTTTATTTCTGTTTCAAATATTGATGTTCTGTTTACATTATTGTCAGGTTATGTCTAGTGTGTTGTAGCTTTATTTTCAAGCAGAATTTCTATGATTCTTTTTTTTTTTTTCCTCCCTCATTGCTACTACAGTTATTTGGGAAAAATTAATAAAAATATGTTCCAAATAGTCCAATCCTGTAAGATTTTCAGCTAGCTGAATAGGCCTTACTTTTGTAGATACTCTTAGTCTTCTACAGGCCTGTGCCCTAGGGACTTCAGCCACTTGATTTATAAGCAACACAATTTACAGTTAGATTGTTTTGCTCAAGGAAAAATGGAGAACACTGTTTTGGTAGTCTGTCCTCCATGGGGTCTATTTAAGCTAGGTAGAAGTATCTTGCTGTTCTGGGATCCAGCCTGGAGACTGGGGCATTCTCCAGATGAACCAGAACGGCCCTCAAGGTTCTTGTTCTAGCCTGCCTGCTTTCTGCCCATGTAACTCATGGGAGTGGCCCTGTTGTCCGGCTCCCTGTCATCCTGTTTGTCCGTCTCCAGTTCATTTCCCGGAATGGCACATATTATCTGCTGCTGGTACATTATGTAGACACTGACTGCACTGTGTGGGTGTGAATGTGCAAGTGTGCCGCTGTTGTTGCTTGTTATGTGTCTCTATTGAATGTAATGAAATATCATACTATATTTTACTGTAATTTACTGGGCATGTGGGCAAAATCTTAAACTATTTCAGATTGCTTAAATAGAAACTTTTTTTTTTATAATTTTCTACTTGTAGATCAGATATTAAATGTAATGGGTAAATATTTTAAGGAGGGAAAACATTGACTCTAATTCATGCTTAATTTTTTTTTTAGGTGGCTAATCCATTACAGTCTCTTCCTCTTTAACCCATTTTTGTTATTTCTACCTCTCCTACAT
This sequence comes from Burhinus oedicnemus, assembly GCA_008921705.1. Taxonomy (NCBI): domain Eukaryota; kingdom Metazoa; phylum Chordata; class Aves; order Charadriiformes; family Burhinidae; genus Burhinus; species Burhinus oedicnemus. Next base: position 96,669 of record VFFE01007157.1, on the reverse strand, counting down.
AATTCCCCACAAGTGTTCAATTTGTTTTCATTTAATAACAGCTGCACAATCAGTGATTGCACAGTAGTAGATTCCAGTTTTACGTGCTGTGTTTCTAAATCTTCAATTTTGTATGGATGTTTTCAGAAATAATGGACTTAAAATTCAGTGGAAGCTAGTTAACTAAGTTTTCATTGCTCGAAATGCTGCTGTGCCTTTTTTAGAGAGGAGTTTTGGGAGTGGGCAAAGGTTCAGACTGAACAAACCTAGTTCGCGAAGAAATCTGTCAGGGGACAGCTCTGTTTTGGGCTCTGACTTCCACAGCTGCTCTCTACAGAAAAGCACAAGAGGTTCCCTCTGAAGGTGTGCCCTTTGCACTGACAAGCTGCTGTAGGAGTTGTTTGCCAGGTGTGAGTCTCACCAGCTGTAGTGATGGAGCATGAAAGGAGACCAACGCTGTCAGAGCTGTTTGTGCAAGCAGTGGCAAGCCATCCTTTGGAGTGGAGTCACCCTCTAATACCCAGCTTGCCAACAATTTGGATTAGACTAACAAGGAATTGAGAGGGGCATTATGCAGTTGTGGGGGAAATGCCTTTCCTTTGCAGTTAGTAGCTTTTGTATTTAAGTGTTCACACACGGAAGCAGATCCTTTCATGTACACCTGTGGTTCATAGGTGGTTCATATTAAAATCATTAGAAAATACATTAGAAGACTTAGTTACTGGATCTGCCCTTGTGAAGCAAAAATAGTGCTTTATGGTCATCAAGTTTATGGTCAGCCATAGGACTCCTCTGGAAATGTTGTCTTAGCTGCTACATTACTGTTTTAGGAGCTCCTTAGCACTGAGCAGCTCTTAAGGTGGGGCGGTACGTGGAATAATTATTTACATTGCTTGCAGTACATGCAAAGTAATCGCCATTTGTCCTGCTCCATCTCTCTCTTTGGCTAATGAGAGAAGAATAAAGAATTGATTAATCTTCCTCAAATCTGCTGTTCACTCGTAAAGATAGGAAATTAAACTCTTCCCTTTTTTGATGAATGTGAAAATGCAGGGAAGATATTCTGCTCTTCCTCTTAATCTCTAAAATAGTATGTTTTCCCATGCGGAATTCTTCTCCCCTTTCTGATAGGCTGAGGAAGATGCATAGCAGACATGGGGACCACTTTATTTGATTACCCCTGAAAATTTATCATGATATATGTTTTATTAAGCTGATGATAAAGCTTTATTTGCAGTGGCTTTCTGTAATTGCAATGCAGATTCTGATTTTTTGCAAAAAAACCTCAGGATAATAAAAATGTTGAATAGGTAGCTGAGAAATGATAGACAGAATGAGAAAAAGCGAATATTACTTTTTTTCAGAACAGATGTGGTCAGTTTTTTCCTTTGCAAAGTTTTTATTCTTTTATCTGACAAATTACACAAACTTTGAAATAAAAGGTTTGAGATTGTTCATGTACAAGCTGCCCTAAATGTTTGCTACATTTTTTTGTCATTGTAGGCAAGGTGAATTTTATTTACAAACAGCATAAAAGGTCCTTTCTGTAATAAAAAAATAGTGTGTGTTAATTGCATCTTTGAAACTGGGTACTGGAGTGTTTTAGATCCTAACAAGTTTACAGAAGTTGCAATCCTCTAATTCTGGGCTTCTCTTTTGAGGCATTTTTGCTCCATACCAAATGAGCTTTTGTCCTGATAATTTAAGGAAACTGGTTCTAAAACCAGTTATAACTTGATGCTGTTGTTTGTTCCATTGCTGATCTGGATTATGCGCAGTTGAAGGGCGGAACTGCCTAAATGGTGGCTTCCTCCCAAGTTAAGATTTTAGCATGGGCAGTATTAACTGTTTCATTTTGAAAGTTCCTCTAAATACAGCATCTCTGTTTTTTCTGAATCTACTCGTGACTTTCTAATGTATTTCTTGAAACACACAGGCTAATTTTAGTCTCTTTGAAAAGGTATTACATTGGTTTGCAGGGCTCTCTTTCTTTTCTATGAAAATAAGGCCTGATGCATTTTATATTGCCGTTGAACTTTAATTGGAGTTTCTTTTTTTCAAAGCACAGTGAGCCTATGCTGTCTTTATTTTCCACCAGCATGTCTTGTATTCTAAAAATAGTTGCGTTGTTTAATGATTCCATACTTGGTAAACATTTCAGTGAGTCTTTGGTAGGAAGAAACTTCATGTCCCATTTAAAGGGAAAAAGAAGGGGGAGAAAAGAGAAGGTAGCATCTTTTACTGAAAGCTGCAAGCAACAGTTTACCCCATTTTGAAAGGTCTTGTACATTCTTTACCTTTGCTTTCCTCAAAAAAAGAAAAATTACCATGAATTTTCTACCTTTCACTGAAGAAAGACGTAAAATACCATTCCTTATTTATGCCGTAAAGTAAAAATATCCTCTCCAAGTAAAGAAATTAATGATTTCTCTTTGTGCTTTGGAGCTAACCGTAAAGAACGTAATTTTGGGTTTCCAACCGCTGTCCTCAGTTTCTTCTGGCAGCATCACAGATCCTTGGAAACACAAGTTACTGAAATGGGCCTCCCTGAGTGTTCCTCCTGTCAATCTGCAAGCTTGGTAAAAACCTGCAAAGTTAATGAGCACTGTGCCTACAGTAGTTTTTTACATGTTTGTTAATTAACGCAACCTTCCTGAATAGATTGACCATATTAGTCCTGCAGCTGATGAAAGCGCTATGCCTTCATTGGGTCAAACACCTTTCTCTTCCCTTCCAATATAAAATTTCTGTGGCAGTCAGGAATTCTTCATGCGACTTGGAAGGAATAAATATAACTACCAGGTAATGGATAGCAACCTGTATTCTTAATTAAATAGGGCATATGTACAGGGCATAGTTTACTTCTCCAAGGTGCAAAGTGTTTGCATTTGTTCTCAGTTGAATGCCCCTTGTTCTCTATTGACATGAATCTTAGGAGAGCTGTTTCCTTTCTCATGTTGGAAAATATTAACCACATTAATGGCATTTACCTAGATGTGTTTCAAAGAACCTCTGACTCGAGTGAAGAAACCTGCTCTGTCTCCGAGGGCTCGTTCTGCAGGCTGCTAACCAGGCAGCACTCGCTTTCTCAGCAGTGCCGTGTGGTCGGTAGGCTGTTTGCCTGCTGTCTGCAGAACCCCACCAGACATTCTGTCTCACAACATGTGATATTTTGCTGTTCTGAATGAGATGGGGAAGCTTTTTGGCGAGGGAGGTCTTTTAAAATACATACTTGACAATGATAATAAGAATAAGCCAGACTGAATGAAAAATGTGTCAATTTTCATTTTGTGGAACTTGGGAGTTTCAAGTTTTGTTCTAGAAAATACAGTTCAGATCCTAGCATTTGACAGTAGTTGAACAAAAATAGTCCTTTGGAAACAAAATGATCATGACTTGAATCATAATCTCATAAAAAAAAATTAAAAGAAATATTATATGCTTAGTATTCTAAATTGGTATGCATTTTTTTCCAAAGCATCCATCGATATATAAAGTCTGTTTATCATATACTTAAAATTTTGCTGTATGTCTGACAAGAAGATTTTCAAAGGCAATAACTAAGGTACAAGGAGCTCCAGTTTCTCAGTTTTCATCCCAAATAAGAAAAGGAAATGAAAGAATATTAAGAAATAGATTTGTCTGCATTAAAACACAAAGGATCAAACTACAATACATGAACTTAGTATTCAGTACCTTTAAACAAATATGGAACATGTCTGCTTCTGCCTACTAGACAGCAGCAGCACTTTTTGAGGAAAATTAAGCCTGTAATTCCAAACAGGGAGTAATAAAATGCTTCAGTCAGTGGCAGTCTCAGGAAGAGACTTGTAATTCACCATCACCAGTTAAGCCATTTCTGTTTCTTTGCTGCTTGTAGCTGGAACTTTTGCAGTCTTCCCGAGGTGAACATCTTTTCACTTGCAGTACGTCTTCACCCTTTTGTAGTTCACAGGGTAGGAGTCCATGCACCAACGTTCCACAGTTGTTCATCTCTGGCAGTGAGACCCACAGCAGCAGGAAATTCAGCAGAAGCAGTGGTCACAGCTGCTTCCCATTAACTAGGAGCTGGTGGCACCTACTTTCTCCATCATGGAGAGATCATGTTTCTATGTCCTTACCCTATAGGCACATGAATTCTCAAGGCAGGGGCAAGCGTCTAAATGTAAGCGTTTAGTGTCATTTTGGGCATTGTGAGAGTATCCAGTCTGGCCTTCAGCTCGTGCTGGTGAAAGGTGCTTATCTCTTAAGTCCTGAATGATACCCACCAGCCCTTTGCAGTTGTCTTAAATAGCCTAATGTTTCAAATGGCAGGAGATGCCTGTGTTTAAGCAGAGAAATGCTAGCCCACCTTTTCTCTCTATGGTCAGAGAAGTGGCGTTCACACAGAACTGGGTGCAGATATTTTTCACTCTCTATAGGAGTCCTTTGTCTGCCTGGGGTGGTGAAGAAATACTTGCAAGGTTGGACAGAGAGGACAGTAGGGGAGTGCACCATCTTCACAAGCTGCCCTTTGCTCAAGGGTTTGTGTGTAGATTTTGCATTGACTAGTGATGGGAGAAAATGTGTAAATGTGTCAGGAACAGAAGCCAGTACTCTGACCTCCCTGCTAGCAGGAGCGTGCCCTCCCCACTCAGTTCTTGAGTCTTGTGCTAATGTATTTTTTCTTTTATTCCACTTGCAATTGTTTCTAGGTTTTCAACAGTGGCACATGAGGTTTTATTCTATTTAAGTATAATGTTTCTTGCATCTTTTTGAAGCCTTTGTATAATTAAAAAAAAATAGTGAATTAGCTGCTTGATAGCATGCTCAGCTAAGCAGTAAGCAATGAAAATATTGCTTAGTAAGTGTGTGCTCTACAGTTATTGAGCAAATTTCCTGTTTAGTTCCTTTAGCTAAGTCACTTTCCTGTTCTTTTCCAACATTATCCAAGATAAATTTTGCTCTTTTCCAGTGTTATCCAAGATAAATTTTGTGGTATCATCAACATTTCAGTGGAAGGGCTGCATGATGTTATGACTGAAGATCCTGAAACAGGAACATACAAAGAGTGAGTGGAAAATCTAATTAATTTTTGTGGGTTTAATAGTAGTACTACTGTTTTATATGTAGTGTTTTGATTGGAAAAATCTGTAGGCAGTTAAGACATGCTCCTAAGAGTTCTGTTTTCACAAAAGTGAATGTTTTAGTAAGATAGGAAATTTTTAGTCATAAGAAAAAATAATTGTAATGGGGGAGGGAGGGCTTAAAATGACAGTCAATATGATTTTATATTTTTCATTATCTACTAAATGTTGTCTTAAAATGTTCAAATGCTTAGATTTGATTTTTGCTTACTTGACGATTATCTAAAATTACAATCCAACAAGCTTGTATGTTGATAGGGTGGTAGCTCAGTTTCTTTGAGTGTGACATCTGGAGTTTAACCAAGGTCTTTTGCTAAATGCCTCAGCCTCATTGAGTGGACCTCATGTACAATACTTTGCAGCCTGGAGAACTTGAAAACCTATCCCACAAGGACAGTTCTCCTCCTTCAGTTGTTCCACTTAACACACCTGCTGCTACAGGGCATACCTCAAAAGACAGTTTCCAGAGCCAGGAGCAAGAGTTCGTTTGTGGCAGGAAGGTGGTGCTAGGGGTGCTCAGAGTGTACTGCCACCCATCACCACACTCATTCATCTCCTGCTGACTCCCAGGTTATTGATGGTACTCCATCAAAGCTGGAGAAGTAAAAAAAAAAAAACACTGAATAATAAGATTCAATCTCTGTAATGATTACGTAGTTTTAGAATGACTGTGAGTTGTAAGACATTAAAAACAGGTGCTCTGCAAGATGTACCTGTAGACAGTGTATTCTAATAAAAGTATTTATCAGGTGCTAAGAATCAAACATTTCCTAACTTTCAGGTAGTTACCTGGTGATGGAACAGACTGCATGTGGACTAATTAATTAATTGCTTAAGAAGACGTTTGCTGGCACTGAAGCCAGCTGGCACAGAACAGCCTGCATGCAACCTATTAAGTTTTTCTCCACTTAAAACAGGTGGTCTGCACACAAGTGTGTGCTGAGAATGGTCCACACTCATGCTGAGCCTGAACTATACCCAAGAGTTGCTGGCAGAAGTACATTATTTTTTTTTTGCTAACGATCAATATAGAAGATTTAACTCCAAAGTCTGAGAAAGTGCTTTGGCACTGTGTTCTATTTACTATCAGAGACAACGTTACAGAGTCCCTTCTATTTCTAAACATGTTGCCTTGCCAGCACTTACTGAAAAGAGTTCTCACAGAGGTATAAAGAAAACTTTGTCCTAGTTCATTTTGTATTTTAAGCTTGAAGGCTTATAGAACTTGTCACTGTACATTTCCAAACCTCATAAAATATAGGCACGCTGAACCAAGGACATATTTCTGTTGACAGATACTGAATGGGCTGTTTGAAAGATTCTGACACTTGTGTTACACATTTCAACATCATCTGAAAGTAAATAAAGTGAGAGCACTCATGTGGAGTCATGTGTACTACTCTGACTCTCCAGGTTGAAGAAGAATTAATTTAAGCCTGAACTGGTTCAGAAAAAAATTTTGTGCATTCCACCGGTTGTCATAATATCTAATTACTGTAGTGCAAAGACTAAAACAACATGCATGTTTAGCATAAGAAAATGAAGGCTGAAGCAATATAGAACTGGAGCCATTAAAGGATGAAGAGGAGGTAAACACGCGCAGGGAAAACCGTACAAATTAAATGACGGTGTTGGCTTAAGTGTAAGCTGACCATGAATACATTTAAACTAGCAATTTGAAGAAGCTGTTGTAGTTCAAGCAATGAGATTTTGGAAGAGCCTTTCCAAATAGAAATGCAGAGATAAAGGCCTTACCAGTTTTTCGATGGAATTTTGATCAGGTTATGAAAATGCTTGCATGGTGCCCTGGCTTACAATACAAAGGGATTACACTCAACCAGGTTTTCTAGCATTTATTTAATTACAAAAAAGCTTTACAGACCTCAGATTTCTGGAAGGGGAAGCATTGCTGTAGTCTTGTCTCACCAATATTCACATTTTTCCCAATTTTATCATCTTCTCTTTTTTTTTTTTTTTTTTTTTTCCCCCTCCTCTCCTAGTTTTTTGAATTACTCTTCGTGGTACCTAAAATTATCAGGGTCTGAAAAAGTTAATTCAATCTTGTATGTTTTGGCATTTGATATATTTTTGTCTCCTTTTTCTTTAATAAACTGAGTTGCAAGAGATCATGTCATTTATGAGGATACATGAGATTTGCTGTATTGTGTTGAAATAACTAATCGCTACATTGGAAATGTCAAATGCTAACACAGAAGTCCCTTCTGCCATGCTGTTTAGCAAGTGTTTCATACATTCTAAACATGTTAATAGAAAACCGAATATATAAACGGAGTACGTCTGAACACTTTCACATAAAATCACAACTTTTTTTCATGTTAGTAACTTTAAACCAAGTTATTCAGCTTAGCTGCAGCAACATTTCACCTGCCAGTGGAATGCAGCAATTAAAAATGCACAGTAGTACAAGGCTGAAAATTATAATAATGTGCTCATAATGAGAATTACGAAAATGAGCAATAATCTGTCTTGTAATATGTGAATTATATATTCTTCCTGCCATAAAATTTACCTAATACACAGTGGCAAGTTACTGTCACCTGAGTGATTTTTAAATCCTTTGGTTTCTAAAGCAGCTTTTCTAGGAGAAATTTGGTAAACTGGTGGAATATTTGTGTATTCTTTCAGTGTAGAGAATGTAAAGTGAATGGAGAGCATGCTTGCTATAGGATAGCTTTCACCAAGGTTTTTGTAAAGTTCATTCAAACTATTTCAAGAGACAGAAAATCCTCTTGCATTTGAACTTTTTTTTTAATATTTTCTGGTTTTATATTCACTACAAAAATAATAGTTAAAATATGGCTGTTACTTGTGCATACTGTACCTACCATTTGAGGGTGGAGCAAAACAAAAAGTAAGAAGTTTAAAAGCTTTGCTTTACCTGCCTGGGTAAAGAACCTTTAAATACATGAATGCGGAAGCTAACTCACATCTGTCCCCCTAAAATGTTACTGTTAGTGTTTAGAACCACTAGCAGTGACCATATTAGTTTTTACATCCTCTTGTTCAAGATCTCACAGGAAAATATGAATGTAAGGAGAAGTCTGGGCTGGTTTTACATGTGTGCCACTTTGATTTTCGTATTGATAGGATACAGAGTGCTTGTATAGCACTTCCTTGGAAAGATTGGGCAATTCTAGTTAGGAACAGTATGGTGTTTTGTTCTTTGTGGTTTTTTTTTTTTAACCCATGTAGTCTGTCTTCTATATGCAGAAATGCATTTTTAAGCCAGAACTTGAGCTAAAATATGGAGGATAACTGAGATTCTTACATGGATATAGGTGACACAGAACATGCATTCAGGCTTCTTTAGATTCACTGTTCTCAGAAAAAAATAATGTGCTAACAGAGATTGCCTGACTTTCATCAAACTCCCTCATATCTGTCCTGTGTTTTTAAAGGTGCTTTAAAATAATTTTTAATGATAATGTATGTTAAAACTACTCTTACTCCCATTCTTAGCTGCATGTTGATGTCTCATTTTGAAGAGCCCACAGCTACAGAAGATGAGGAACCTCCCACAGAACAAGACAAAAGGAAAAAAATGGTAAGTTTTAGATCTGTTATTCAATTATTCAGTTCAACTGATTACGTGGTTCACTTGTGTCAGACTAAATTCTTTGCCTTTGGATTTGGTTCATCTATTGTTCTTGGAAAATTCGTCTCTTGAATCAAAAAAGGAAAATGCTTTGATGACAAATTTTGCAGCCACAACACTTATGCTTCTGCATTCCTTTTGAGTCTTGGAAAATGTTGCCAAAATAAACATCATCTGTTCACAAAATCTGGATATTATTACACTAAGACACTACCAAAAGGCTTTATTGAAAAACGCAGGGAGCTAAAGCTTGCTGAAATGTCATGGCAGGCCAAATTTCTCATATTTAAAACAATCTTTATTATATTGGATTGTGTGTTTTACCTGAACAGCTATTGAGCCATGTGTTTCCATAGAACCTCTTTCTAATGTAAAGAACTCTTAATAAGGAGCATTGATTTAGATGAAGATATCTGGATCGGGTACCATACAATTACGCTATTTTTGTCCAACCAAATCCATGAATGTTTTGTAAATTAACTTATTTTTGTAGGGGTTCAGGGAAACTGATTCCTCACACAGAAAACTGCAGTGTACAAATACTGTGAAATAAAATAGTCTGAACTGCTTGGCATTGAGTAATTGCAAAACGTGGAATTGAGTGATTGAGTAGATCTGCATAGCCCTATCGCACATTTGCTTTAAATGACCTACATGTATCCAAAAGAATACTTGTGGACACTCCTTTAGTACTTTCTTTCTTCTTGTGGGAGCAGGAAAGAGTTTGGATGACTTCTGGTAGTTTGTTTTAATTTGCGAGTTTTTTGTAAGCCACTGGATGCTTTTGGTTTGTTATAGGTTTTTGGTTTTTTTTTTAAAAAAAAAGGAACCATATATTGATTTATTGTATTTAAAAAGAAAAGTGACACAAAACATCCTGTGTATTCTTCTGCTATTACGAGAAATTCCTGCCTTAAGAGACATTCCTAGTGTCTTGCAATTTCAGATTTAAACAAAACACAGAAATATTATTTTCTGTGGTCCTTAAAAATGTATTAGATAGTTCTATAATTCAGTTACTCTTAGAGACATCTCTAGACTCTGTTAAACTTGGTTCAATTTTCTTCCAGTTTGTGGGCTTAAATTATATTCTGCATGTTTGTTGCAGAATGATAATATTTATTCTTAGCGGTTTTGGCTAATCTCTTGACATAGGTAGATACGTGTATGTCTTTATTGGTAGGGATGGATATATCTATGTATCAATAGGGAGAGAGATGCGTTTGGTTTGTTAATCAGATTTAAAAAACAAAGTGAATTTAAATCTACAATCCTTTCTTGTTCTTAGTTTGTTGGTTGTTTGTGGGTTTTTTTAATAAAATTTTATTTCTCTCTGGCTAGGTAAATTTTTAATAAATTTCTTGCAGAAATTCTCTTAATTTTTCAGTTACAGTTTGACTTTAATAGTTTGGATATGTATTTAGAAATTTAGACTTGGTAGATTTACTATGGACTACCTTCAATGTGGATATATTGGACAAAATGAAAAGTAGGGTGCATTGGTTTATGACCTGTATCATTCTTCCCCTTAAACGATACAACACACCACTACAGTGTTCGTGAGCACAGTCACAATGAAGGAACTGTTCTGGGGTCACGTGCAATATAAAGTCAGTGGCCATTTGAATAAACAGAAATGGCTGTGCTTTCTTAAGGAGAAGGCAGAACCAATAAAGACATGACAAGGCAGGTTTTGATTTACATGGGAAATATATCTTCCCTTGAGCCATGTCACTTTTCTTTTTTCTCTAAGGAGTTGCTTGTGACTTATTCCTCAATTGTTCTTTAACAGTCAGTTTAAACACCTTTTCAGCCGGTGTTTGCTTGGAGGTTTACACGAATGAATTGTCATACATGAACATCAAAGCTTCATTTTCATTTTGGATCGCATAATCTAGATAACTATTTCCACAGTTACTGTGTTTTTCTAGATTCCTGAGCATTCTGAAAATCCTTTGTTTTTCTCCTTTCAATCCTCTCTTGTAAAAATAGCTGTTTCACTCTTCTGATTCCCGTATTTAGCCAATTAATCCTGATATATTTCAGACTTGAGCCTTCTATACTGTCATTTTTTCAGCTAACTTTAGTATTCACTGTATTCTTATTCCTTTCCATGCAATTTCTCACAGCTGTTAAAGCAAGCAAACTCTAGTTTTTATGAATGTCTGCTATAAATTCATTCTGAATCCCAGCTGAAATTGCTCAGTATAAATTTTCATGGATGGTGCAGAAATTGAGACTTGCAAGTTCTCACGGCTGTTTATTTCGAAATGATACAGGTTATTTGGGTAGGTCACTAGTAGTAGAAATGTCAAATTATAACCAAGATTGTTAATCATGGCTTTGAAAGCAGAACTAGCATTTGATATGAAAAACTGGGTTAAAACCAAAACTTCACATAGGCCCATTCCTCCCACCTGTACTGGAAGTTTCTTCCTCTCTGTAGGAGCATCAGCACACACGTGACATTTAGAACAGCTGCAGTAGCAGATTCCTCTGGTGAAATAACAGCAGTGACAAATATTTGAAGTGAGAAGAGGAAAATCAAGAACAACCTAAAGGGAATCTGCAGTTGATTTGAGAAAGTTTCTAGTCTCCTGTCCCACTTCATTCCTGCAAGAAGTTTCTACTCTGTTACATAGTCCATTGCTGAATCAGCAGCTTGTATCAGGGCTTAGAGTTTAAACCTCATAAAACAATAAACATAAAACAATAATGAAAAGATAAGTGAGATTCTCTCTTTCAAAATAATAATGCTTTGCAATTTTTAAGGCCATTAATATGAGAAAAAAAATAAACTGGCATGGTCCATGCTAAGTGTCACTTCCTGATGTTTCCATAGGGTCTGGATATTTTTCTTTGATCTGTCCCTTTATCCTGTCATTAGTACCTCTATTATTATGCATAGCTCATAATTACTAAAGAGAGTTTTAGCTAGAACAGGCTTTATGAGTTTATGATAATTTTATGCAATCGACACTTCCAGATACTGCTGTATTTTAGTCTCATTGCAGATACATTGAGGGAAATGTAAATAGGTGGGGAGTGATTCATGACCGCATTGCACATAGTGTATAGACCTCAGGTGACTTATTTTTATGTGCCCTTAATCTATGTTATTACGAACTCCAGTATCATTGTTCAAAAAGGGAGTTCAGCTTTTTCAACTCTTTATTTGAAACTGCAGAGAAGAAAAATGAAGTAAAGTATTTTCTAATAAAAATCTGTCTTATTTAAACTTGAATTATCTGTGCTGGTACGTGTTTTAGATGATGCTTATAAGTAAATACAGCAGGTTTGAGGTTTTTTTGATTTTACCCTAGTATGGGAAGAAGATAGTTGAATCATGATTTCATATCTTCAGGAAAATTAATAAATGAGTTACAATGTAATAAGCCAAATGATCACATTTTATGTGACAATGTTGTTTACTGAAAGTAATACTTCTACTGCATTGTTTGGGGTATAATTTCTCCTTATACATTTAATCTACAAATTAGCCACAGATCTAATGCAAGTCCACTGAAATCTGTTAAAAAGCTTTGATATTAGGAGCCTTTCATATTGTTGGCTCTATTTTATAATCAGTGTTAAAAGTAAAGGATGCATTCCCTCCTTAAATTATTTTTCCAGTCTTTCCCAGAGCATCGCAGTCACAAGATAGCAACCATTATGGTAAATATATATAATTTTATGTCCAGCATTCTTGCTCCATCTGTAGTACCAAAGTATCCATACTTAAACTGAAGAGAAACTCTCAAGTTCTGGAAATTTTTTCAACAATTCAGGTATCTCCAACACAGTTTTTTGAGTTTTATTAGACTTTTATTACCTGTTCTTCAATTCTAATGCTATTCCATTGGCTTGTGTTACTGCTTGTAGTGATTAGATCATTGTTTTAGTACAGAATTGTAATGTTGAGAAAAGAGATCCACCTAACAAATACTGGTTCAAACAACTGGGTAATTCTGCAGAATGCTATTGATGCTGGCAAGCGGAGTTTGGAGGGATGGGGAGTGGTTGTTCTGTAGAACCTCTGTACTGCTTTACTGATTCAAACTGCTGTTTACAACCAGTGAGGTGGAAAATGAGTTTCCTCAGTCCAGTCTAAAGGTAGGAACTCGTGTCCAGTTTCAAGATCAATTTGTAAAGGATTCAAAAGCTAGTGAAATCAGGTTTTCACTGAGCAGTGTAAAGCACGTTTCAATAATGTGTATTTCCTCGCCAAACTTCTGTTTCCTGTCTGTAGCTGTTTTGACTAAGAAACTGTTGGAATTTTCTAGGATTTTTTTTTTTTTTTAACTGGCAAATAGGTGTGTTTTGCTCTTACAGAATCAGAAGCATTTCAGTTAAAAACAACCTCTGGCCACAGACCTAGGAGCTCAGCATACATGCTTACATTCAAAAACACGGTCCCCAACCCACTGTTTACAGATTAAGTAGCCAGTGTTAATATTGACATGGTTGTGTTCCATGCTGGACTGATGTTGGATGCTCAGTGCATAGCAAGCTGGAGACTTAATTTTCAAGAGGATGATTTTTTTTCACAAAAGCAAATAGAATAATCTGAGAACATCTTGTGGCTCTTCTCTTAAACCAGACACTATTTTAATTTTGTCATAACAAAAATGCAGTCAGTAAAGAACAGTGCTTACTGTTCTTCCAAACTTATGATTTTGCTTGCTTATTCGGCTAAGACTGCAGCTGATTGTCTAATATGAGTGAGTTCTGAATACAAGTTCCAGAAACATAGAGTGAAAGGAAAACAAATTTATTGTTGTTGCAGGAGACTCTTTATTTTACTTGAAATATTTTCGACATGACTATCTGAATGAAATCAAACTAGTGTCTTAACTCCTTAATTAAGCCTGAAGACTCTGAAGTCCCTACTGGCTTACAAATACTAGATGCTGCTTCTAGCAGCAGGCATTAATCACACTACAAAAGTCCCTACTGGCTTACAGTGCTGCTGCTTTGAACTGCGAGGGATGGGTTTATGCTTGTTGCAATAAACTAAGCAGAGTTTTGTGTAATTTCTCACTTGTCTTGACAGAACATGTGTTAGTAAATATGCAGCAGAAGTTTCAGTTACTTTCCCATCTAATGGAAAGACTACATATAAAGTTGACTAACTTTACTGAAATTCGGTGAAAAAGAAAATGTGGAATTGTAATACTTCTAAAATCAAAATAATTATGTACCAAAGTTGCAGTGCATATGGTAGCCCATTCCTGTAACTCCCCGCATTGTGCAAATGTGGCAGCTCCATTAGGAATAAAAAATACTAACTCTGAATTTTGTAATATATTGGTTTGTCATCTTCTTCACTTTGGTTGTTTTTTCAAGATTAATTATTTTTCAGTAGTCTGGCAGAGATGATTCAGAGGATTATTTGGAAACCCATTGTCACCTCCCATGAGGCAGGTGCTAGAGGGTTCGCACCTCTAAGACATGCTAGAGAGCCTCTCTGTAATTACTATTATAAGAGATGCTAGAGATTGCTGGAAGTTCGGTTCTGAGCTATCTTTGCAAATAAGCAAGGATTCAGACCCTTTATTTTCAAAACAATACAGTGCTTCTGTTCAGAGTTTGAAAACCACTATTGGGGCGCTAGAACAGCTAACACACATACTTCTATTCTAGTAGCATGTTAAAAGTGGGAAAAAATTTGGACTTAAGTTGAGGCCTATTAGTGAACATTGACGTATGAGAAATAAGAGGTTTATTTACTTTAAGTCTGGGGGGGGGGTTGGGGTTGGGTGTCAGGAGTATAAGCTTTGTAATATGAAATTTCTGATTAGATTAATTTGTCTTGGTAGAGTAGAGAGAAAAATTACCTGAAGTTGATAGTTTAAGGCAAATTGTTCTGACTTCCCATGTTAATTCTGGGTACTTTAACTTAAACAAGGGTTTATGGTAGGGTCACAAAAGTTGTGCAGTTAACTAAATATGTAGATTAATGGGTTTGTGGGTTAAAAGCTTGTTAAAAAATGACTTTGTGGTGGTTCTTCCCAAGGAGACTTTGTAATGTATGCCATTCATCTAGTTACTGCTAGGGTCAGTGTCACAAGGATGAGAACATTTGTCTATGACAATTTTAATACCTGTTTTGCTGTGCAGAGTTCCCTACAGTAATTTTATATGTGACTGTTTAGAGCTATGAACTTACGGAAACTAATTAATTAGAAATGTGTTATATATCCCAAATTACAGTTGTTGGTAAACAAATGCAAATTGTTGAGAAACTGGTAGATTCTTTGCTTGGCAAGACCATCTGTTTTTTACCCTGTAGATTGTGCAAATGCTGTTACAAAAGGATATCGCTAACCCCGGCAAACCTTGATTAGAGGAGCGGTGGTTTAGAAATTTGAAATTTCAATTTGAAAAGTCTATTTATAATCTGGAGACCAGATTACATTTACTGAGAAGGATTACTGCAGAATACTAAACTATTATTACAATTACTCTTCTTTTCAAAAGAGTTTAACATTAGTAACAAGTAATAAAAAGATCATATCTTTGAAATGTAAAATAGCTGGATAGTAGAAAATGGCTAAAAAGCCAATATTAGGAATTCTGAGGGAATGATTAAGAGATTTACAATTTGAATGGTGAGGTGACCATAATAAGAAGAACTTGCAAGCACAGATGGAAGAGACTAAAAAGCGGCCTGCTTTTTCACTGGAGTTGTTCATAAGAAATGAGACTAACTTCTCTTTTGTGGCAATCATAATGTTTTTGGATGGTTTACTCTTTCTTTGTCTTATATTTATGTGGCTGTTTCAATCAGTATTTCCCCCTGTTTTGGGTATAATATTGTTTAATAGATAAGTAATAATCTTAAGGTTTAATGACTTCCACTCCATATTAAAATTCAAATATTTCTTTTTTCGTGTCATGCCAAAAGAGCAGCTGTGCAGGTTTAATATGCCTCATTTTTTTGGAATTAGCAGTATAGCAGGGCGTGATGAGCTCAGAAGTCTCCTATTTCAGTGGCTTTGAGATCTAGCACTATTTTTTTTTTTCCTGACCTTCCAGCATAAATAGTACTGTTGTTTGGTTTTGATACCAAGATCACAGGTCTGCAGTAATTTCCTGTTTATTTCAACATCCTCCTTCTTTATGATGCAGCAAGTTCCAGCTATCCCCACCTTCTGTCCCTTTTCATCCAGCCTGGCAGACTGCAGGACAAATGCTGCGTAACTGCTCGTGTCCTTAGCCTATCCACACCTGTCTTCTGACATTGAAGTTAAGAATAGGTCGTCTGTCAATGTTGTCCCTTCATTTACCTCGTTTTGCTTTCATTAAGAAGCAGTTAACGTGGAAAATACTGACATACTCTGTCCCTCCCTGCCCAAAAGAAAATAGCATAATCCAGCTGGACTGATGAGGTTGTATAGGTACTACTAATGAAGAAGCGTGTCTGTTCTTTATGCATATGGACAGTTTATTTTAGCTGTTGTTTGTCATATAATCTAAACTAGTTCAACTTTTTCAGTGTTTTTTTTCCTTACTAATAAAAAATAACTGACCATAGTTTGTGTTTGTCATGGTAACATCTGATGTGTTTTTTAGGAGTTATGAGAAATGCATTCGGCAGTAATTAACAAAGCAGCTTTGAAATTGTTTTATCTTGTAGAACGGTGAAATGTTACAGCAAACCGGGTCCATGATTTGAGACGGTTTCAAATAGTTTTGAACTGATAGTTGCTTTTGATAATAATTAATTTGATTTTTGCTTTCCAGGAGTTTTTCCTCTTGTTTCTCAATTAAGTACAAAGAAAAGCAGATTTCTTTCTTGAGCTCAGGTTATAAAGGAGATGAGTAAGTCACAGAGTATGTTTTAGTGCATTATTATCTATTTTTCTCTTACATGTTTTCCACAGCTTGCACTGAAGGACCCTGTACACAATGTGTCATTGCAGCAGTTCGTCTATGAGAAGCTAAAGGCACAGCAGGAATTACTGGGAGAACAAGGTTTTCAGGCACTTATGGAAACCGTGGATACAGAAATAGTTGCACAGCTACAAGAATTTTTACAAGGCTTCTAAATAAGCAGAAACAAGATTTTTTTATGTCCAATTTCCCCTTCAAAAATATGAAAAAACTGTAGCCTTCCATCTTGTATGGAAGAGCCTACTGAAAGCTGAAAATAACTTGTGTTAAAAAATAAAAAATAAGTTTCTGTTGTTGCTATTAAACTAACTTTGGTAACGCTTTATGGGTTGTTTTTTTTTTAAATAACGTACTTGGGGTTTTGTCATCAAAGTAACACTTCCATGATTCCTAACATGGTATATACTGTCCTAGATAGTACCATTTTTTTGGTACCATTACTGGCTTTTTGGTTCACAATGCTGTCATAAACTGAGAGGTCTTGAAGGAACTTAGTAATGTGTATTAATGAGAAGTGTCTGTTAATCCAGCAGCATGATTCAGTATCAGAAGCTGCTTGTCCTGATACTGTATACCTATAACTTTCTCCCCTTTTGTTATCATTTCTTAACTGTACATTCAACCATACAAGCAGGAAGAGTTGGGAAAGCACTAAGACTGTGAGCAGAAATAGGCCTTCATGAGAGAAAGATAATTCCTGTTTGAGTTGTCTCAAAGAAAAAGAAACTTAAATTGTAATGTTCAAATTGTATTTGAAGAGGTGTTAGAGAATGTATCTCTAACTGAAGATGTGGGTTTTAATTTTTATCATCAATTTATTTATTTCTATTATGAAAAATGTCTTGCTTTCTTGAGTTCCTTCAGTCTCACTTTTAGCTGCCATAACACAAAGAAACTCAGTTAGAGGTAGATGAGTGATTAATTCCAAATAATACTTGGCTGGACCTGGACTACTTAAAATTGCTGTTGTTCAGTACCTCAATTCTTTGCTTTTTATCATCAAAGGTATATGATCGGGATACTTCGTAGTTGTTACTGAAAAGTTTGAGCCCACAAGGTCACAATTGAAATAAGTATTTGCGAACATGGGGCTCACTTTGAGTTTTAATTATTTATTAGTTACCTGGACAGCTGCAGGAATGACAGAGCAAAGCTGCTCCTTTCTGTGTGCCTTTGTCTTTGGTACTGTGTGGGTGGGAGGGAGGAGAGAAGGCTCTTTTCCATTTTGAGATTTTTCTTTATAGTTCTGATCTTCCACCTTCAAAGTTGAAGTTAACTTTGTTTGCTTCACTAAGGGATGATTAAGCTGTTAAGACAGATTTTTTTTTTTTTTTCCCCAGAGAGATTAGCTGTTTAAAGACACCTGTGTGCTTTTGATAATCTTACCAGTTAACCACATACTTTTAAAAATCTGAGCCTTTTTCTTTACTCTCCTTTGGGGAGTAATTGTTTTTTGAAACCTTCCTTCTGTTTGCAGAGGAAGCCTGACCATTCCCTCCTTCTCCTTTGGCTTCAGCGGCAGAGGCTGCTGGGGCTCTTGCACCTCTGAACGCAAAACCTCCCCTGTACCCAGCTGCCAGCATCTGTCTGCAGAAGTCGTTTGATAACTCACAGTTTCCTGCTTTTTACCTTGGTGTAGGGAGGTTAGAAGAATTGGTACAATTTGTCTGTTATCTGCATGTCATTTCCTCGGTCATCCACCAACATCAGTTCTCAAAATTAAGAGTTTTGGCTGGTTATGTTCGGTCCTTGAAAGGGGAGGGACTCAGTGTGCTAATGGTCCCTGTCAGCTGTGAACGACAGTTACCAGAACCTGGTGGCATTTGACTGAAACTGCATTTGTTGCATAGTTCATCTGCAGAGACCCCCAGCTTTTGGCTCAGGGTGAAAACTAGCACAGATCTGGTCGGCCTCACTAGCTTTGACCCTGCATGAGGTGACTGGATGGCGTACAGAAAAACCCTAGCTCGGGAAGCAACACTTTTCTGTCACCGTTCAGTAAAATCACGTGTGCAGCGCCGAATGGTGCTGCTCCCTGACATTTCAGAGGGAGGGAGGTCCTACCTACCGTACTCCAGCCCTGCCCAGAAGGCTGCACTCTCTGTTTCTGCTGCATGGCCGAGCCTCCAAGCTCCCCGGGCAGCATCTTGGAGTCCGGTCAAACTTGTCAGCACGGCTGCATGCAGCTGAGCCAGACCTGCGTGCCTGCCTCATTCTCCAAGATATTCAAGCCCCCATTACCTGACGTGGTGGAGTGTTAACTGCAATTTATTTTAGTGCATGGTAACTAATGCTGGCACAGACTCTGGCAGGAATGATGGACATGCTTTTGGCTGATAATGGCACGATAACGTTGTGATTAACTTTCTGAGTAATGTCTCTGAATAAGTACGTATTCATTTTCATATGCATTAGGGAACAAGTTAAAATTTGTCACTAGGTGTTTAGCTTTTCATCTTGGAAGTTTATACTCCAAGGCCTGGACTATAAATGAAACCAATTGTCATCACCATAACTGCTTATGTGACAACCACTGTCAGCACACTGCAAAACAAGTGTCCGTCTGTACTCAGCAGTGGTCTAGTACTGAGAAAGTGGAGAAATTTCAGCTTAAAACAGAAGAAAAAATTGTATGTACTATCCTTATATATTAAATCCTTATATATAGGATTAAATTTTCACTGGAAGGTTGTGGATTAGGACTGCAGCAAGCTTTAGCCCTTGTTGTTGTTGTCTAAATTTCTGACTTTAGCCTCTGGGGGAAGAAAGGAAACTGAATACAACAAATTACCTGACACCGAAGCAGTAAACTACAGTTTTTGAAATTCTTATGAGGCAGTCTGGTTGATCCTGTTGCCCTTCCAGCTTCATTTTTCAAGGCAAAAAATAATTTTAATTGGGATTTTTTTTTTTAATCTGCAGCACAATTAAACTCCTGAGGCTTACAGATTTTATCAATTTAACTTTCAGAAGAGGCAATGACTGTGAGTTGAAGACAAGCTTTTTCTGTCTCTGATAAGAGTTAAATGTCTTTGAAGGTATGTGCTGAAACAAACTGAGAGGACTAATTCTGCTGCTTCCGTCTCCAAAAAGTTAACTTTGGTGTATGAATGAAATGACCATTTTTTAGGCCTTTAGCCTACCTGAAGTGTTAATAACCCATCTAATCTCATTCCATTTTGTTGAATTTTTTACAGCTTCTAAAGGTAAATTTATCCACGCTGTAATTTAATCCTATTAGATAGTCCAGGTATTTGTTTCATACAGAACAGTTACTGGAATAACTTTACTTCCACAAATGATTTCAGGTTAGATAACCTGAAGTGTGATGGATAACGTTCAGTTTGTTAAAGCTCTAGATTTTACAAAGGAGGGGGGAAGTATCTATACGGGTATGTGTATAAAACGTGCGTGTAGATAGATGTATGTCGTGTACACGTGGGGCTGGGAGGTGTTTTGCCCTGACTGCCCTGTTTCAGTGGGGCCGGCTGCACTGTCGCCCTGGCGGCCAGGCCTGCCCGCCACCACTGCCACAGGGGCGCTCCCTCTGGCCGGCCACCCTCCTCCTGGCAGGGGCCCTGCCGCTGTGGTGAGGCGGACTAACACTCCCACCACCTTTGAGAAAGGGGCAGGGGAAGCGGTCTTGGGCTGATGCGGCATTCCCTGCCTCGCCGGGGGGAGGTTGTGACCTCCTACCTTCACTTTAGTGACGCAGTAAGAGGGTTTTTGTGTCGTTTGTGAACAAGTCCAAGGGCCAGGCCGTTTCCCAGTAACTTCCGCCGTGGTGGTGGCCCAGGAGGGTGGAGGGAGAGCGCACAGTGCGGTGGGTGCCTGTAGATGCTGCAACGCTGCACCCCGTCCCAGGAGGCCTTTTGGGCAAAGCTGTTGGAGAAAACTCGGCTTCTTGTCAGGTAAGCGAGTGCTTGTGGCGTCACTGACGGAGGGCAGGAGGTGTTCTGCCGGCTGTAACTGAATGGAGAAAGGGTTTCGGTGGTTCCAGGGAAGCCTCAGAGGATTTGCAGGAGGGAAACCTGGCTCCTGCAGTGCTCTAGCGTCTCCCTGAGGAAGAGCTGTTGCAGTTGCTCTGCAAGTTGCATTATTTGAGCTAACACTGCCCTGAAGAAAAGGATGTTAGAGCGCTAAGATTTCATCCTTCGTTATGTGAAGTTGTCTGTTTTCCAAGGTTTGAACCACAATTTTCATTTGGAAAGGGACCACCATAGTGTTTACTCCCTAGCAAAGCTGCTCATGAATATCCTCTTTGTCTTCTTGTTGGTCCAAGCGGGTGTTCAGACATCTTCTCCCAGGGTACCAGGAGTGACGGGCCAAAGCCCTAAGCGGAGTCACAGCTCATAATTGCAAATTGTAACAGATGGGCTCGTTTCTCTGATGGTTCAGCAATGATAAAATCACTTCTATAGATTGCATTAACACAGCCATGCTATCAGATTTACAGTCAATATCATTCAGTAATGTTTGGTGTGCTGTTTTTTTTTTTTAAATTTGGTTCTAAACACTTGTGGTGCTCCTAAATTGCAGTTCATGGTGTTCTTTGACCTGCTGAACATTCCACATCTTCACTTAGCAAAAGCAGCACCTTTGTAGTTAAGGTACGCATTTTGAAGGCTTTCCAAACTGATTTACTCGTCTTGCTTTAACACTGCTGCTTCAAAAAATAAATGATTAATTTTAAAAAGGTCACAATTTCCGTCCTACTGCTAGCTGTGAATAATAATGATGACTAATCATCAGATAATCAGATTTTATTGGTTCTGTAGAAACCTTTCATAAGATACAATAGCTTGTTCTTACCAGATTTTGCTGACGCTTGGGGAAAATGAAATCAAATTAACTGCAGTCAACCGCCTTTAAAAATTTATTGAGGATTCATAAGGAGTGCTTAAAAATGTTACATCCTCTGTTCTCCACACTGGCTAGGCATCATTTTGTTAGGCTGAGTGTGTACTACTCCACTGACTACTACATACTACTTGCTTAAAAATACTGATCGTGGAGAAACTTGTTCTCAGGTTTACACAAAATGGGTGATCAGTTTCCAAAGAGTGGTCTAAAATGAAGTGAAAAGGAGCAAAAATTAATTTGCTGCAAAGAAGCAAATTCCACCATCAGTATATAAATGCAAGTAAAGCATGCCCCTTAAAAGTTGATTAATACAAAGTAAAATCGTATCCCACATTGGGGTACACGTCATTTCTGAAGTCAGCTGTGGCTGTCAGCAGGTGGGAAAGCATGTCTCCTGGCCTGGAGCTGTGCAAGTAATTGACTTTTTCATTCTCTTTCTGAAGAAGGGAAAAATGGTAGGATTGTTGTCCCAAATCTGAGTTCTTTACCCGATGTGCAAGCCAATAACACCCAGAGCAGAGGTATTTCCAAGTTTATTCCATTAATGCGCAGAAATGGGGTTCTTGTCCCAAAGTGGGAGCACACCTCAGTTTCAAAAATCTCCACTTTTATACCTTGATTATTACATATTCAAGCAATTAATATGTATTCATTGTTATTCTCTTTAATTAGATTGGTCAAGATTTCTTCGCTTCCTATGTAAATTAGCATGCAGACCCTCGTCTTCTTCCATTGTTCTCTTTTGAGTTGGTGGTATCATTTGGGTAGGTGGTCAATGAGTCAGTGGTCACGATCTCCCCCTGCCAAAATTACCTTTTACCTACTTCTCTTTTAATCTTGGCAGTTCCAGGAGGTTTTCTCAGTTTGCTGACCAGGCCTACAGTTCATCACTCTCTCGACAGGACTATCCTACGTATCAACAAAGCTACATTGTCTAGCAGTTAATTCCTTAATTGAATTGCAGATAAATCATGTCCACTTACTATTTCTCTATTTTAATATTAGGGAAATAATGAAATAGGGTTGGGGCTGTATGGAGGACTCTAGCAGCAGCAGGTTTCCTTAGTTGCTTCAGTTACACTTTACATCTCATTTTTCTAGTTAATATCAATTTTACTACAACAGGATGGCAAAAGTATTTTACTTGACCCAAGGTTTAATGTTGTATTTCTTTCTTTAGATTTCTTAACTAGCTTTTAATAAAATACCAACGGATTTTGAAGTCAATCTGTCACTTCTAAACATGTCAAAAGCCTAGAACATTTAAAATAAATATTCTTAGGTAAAACGATTTGCTGAACATGCATATTGTTTCCTACCACCTGAAACTAGTTTTCAGGTTCTGCATTTTATTAACCTCTGGAAAGTTCATCCAATTCTATTATGGAATGTAGTGCTCATACAGGGACACATTGATGTTTAAAACAACAACAAAAAATTAGTCATGTTGACTGTGATTGCAGGTTGTCATCACTTCCCACAGCAATTTTAACTGCTTCTTAGCAAGAAAGCTTATTAAAGCAACATTTAAAAATAGACAGAAAATGTTTAAATGAACTGAATGTTTGACCTGAAAGTTACATTTGTTTTTCCGGTATTTGCACCAGCAAAATCTGGTGTTACTCAGCGAAAGTAACAGAACATTATGGGGCCTGGCTGGTGGCTGGTGGTTGTGGTCTAAGCTAAGAATGTTTCATAAGTTATTCAGGAAACCAACTGAATCAATCCTACAAGATAGACAAATATTATCTGTTAACTTACCAACTTGAGAAAATTGGAATTGCTGATAGGTAAATTCAGAGCAGAGAAAGTGTAAATCTCGTTACTTCCCTGCATGCAGTGTTTCAAAAATACACCGTGAATCATTTCTGAAGTTGTTCAAGTATTTTAAACCAAATAGTCTTCCTTTCAGTTGGAAGTATTCTATTTATTGTAGTTAACATTTTATTTTTCTTTCTTTTTTTTTTTTTTCCAAACAAAGTTAACAAAGGTGTCTTGCAGATATTTTCCCCCATTTTTCCAGGATACTGAGGAAAACTAGAAACTAATACGGCAGGAACGTGGGCATTTGTATATGCATACAGAGCTTGTGACTCCTGACTCACTAAATGAGCTTGCAAGGGAAACATTAGAGACCTAAAAACACCACCTTCACCCTAATGGTTCACCCACCTCTTCTTTAAACATCAGGCAGGTGTGCAAGGAAGGACACAGGCATTCAGTGTACATGCAGCAAAATGTTTTCGTCTTGTTCAGCTGCTGAAATGTTCTGACCTGTGTTTCCCCACTCTGTATTACCAGAAGGTGCTTTTTGTTTTACTACACCTGCAGCAGTTGCCTGCTGGTTCACTAGCTAGCACTTGTAATTTTCAGTTTTTAAATACATAAATGAAATCCTTTTATGCAGGCCACCAAGCACTCCGGTCAGATAGAAGAGGCAGGAGATAGATTAATCTAACAGCTATGGGTGTAGGAAGCAGTCAGAGTCCTGCATTCTCTTTATCTGCTATCAAGGCTATTTATGCACCTTCTTCAATGACACTGTAATGCAGCATGTGGCAATAGTCCCTGGATCCCAAGAGTCTTCTAGCTTTTTGCTGCTAGCCATGCTAATTTATTGAAGCATTTTGATTTATTGTCTCACTTTTGAAATCAGGTCCAGAGCCCTGCAAGCAGAATTATGCTGTTCTGCAGCAGTTCCTTTCCGTCCTCTGACTCCTGAAATACCTATGCAGAAATCAACAAGTTTATTTGTGCCTCTTTCTTGAGCTTCTGCAAGTACAATGTCAAAAGTATGGCTGAATGAGAGGAGCTGGACTTTCAGAAATCTGCATCACAAAGACCGCTAAGGAGGCTGGGTTGTTGTGCAGTCAGAGTTGAAATTCTAACATCTAAATAACTGAGAGGTAGAAAGCAAGAAGGTGAGTAAGTAATTTTCAACCCGGCAAAAGGTTAATGGCAAGATGCCACAAGGTTCTGTAATAGGACTGATTCTTATAAAAATTTTATTAATACTTTGGAAGCATTGATGAACAGTGAACTGGCAAAAATTGCCAGTGAAATAGGAACTGCAAGGAACATAACTGAGCAGGGTGGTGTAGCAATGCAAAAGCAGATGAAGCTTCAGTGCTGGGAAGTGCTAACCTGCCTTGCAACAGATGTTCAGCATCATCCCTCGTGTCACATTTTCCTTGGGGCTGGTGAAATAGCAATTGGACCCTCTGAGTTTCTGAGTGAGAGAAAGAATTTGAACAATTTCTTGCAGCTGGAAATGAGATTTCACAGAACTGTTTTGGTTGGACAGGACCTCTTGAGATCATCTAGTCTACCTCCCTAATTAATCAGGGTCAGCTACAGCAGGTTGCCCAGAACCATGTCTGGTTGGGTTTTGATTGTCTCCACAGATGGAGACTCCACAGCCTGTCTGAGCAACTTGTTTGACCACCCTCACAGTGAAAAAGTGTTTTCTTGTGTTCAGATGGAATTTCAAGTGTTTCAGTTTGTGCCCGCTGCCTCTTGTCTTGTCAGTGGGCACCACTGAGGAAAGTCCGGCTCCCTCTTCTTCCTTCCCTCTGATCAGGTATTTATACAGGCTGCTAAGATCTCTCAAGATTTCAGAGTCTTTTATTGTGGAGAGGTTTCAGGGGAAAAATTTCAGAGTAAATGATGGGCTGGAAAAATCCTCCCGCTATGGAAGGTGAAGCGGTGAAACTCAGTGGATCTTAAGGTTACTTGGTGTGGAAAAGAAACAAAATTGTTTCAGGGTTAGAACAGAGAACCGCTCAGTGTTAGAGTATGGAGACTGGATGGACCCATAGTAACAAGAGGATTGGAACTGGTAGTTAGAAATTACGGAGGAGATTTTCTCAGCCTTTCAGAAATATTCTGTATTTGCTTCTATTGGCAATTGAGAATGATTCCAGGTGCACCTTTTTATTTACGGTATTTTTAAACTAGCTCTTTCTGGCCTGGAGATTGGGATGGTAGCATGGACCTTGGTGTCACTCCTGTGGATTAATTTTCTCTGAATTGCATGTTACTGCCAGTGACTCCTCAGCGGTTTGAACACAGCCAGGTTGCGTTCTCTGCTGCGTGGTTTCTCTGCATAGCTCAGGCTAGGACGATTGCAGCTGCCTGCTTGCAGAAAGCAGGTGCAGTACAAGATGCCTTCCGTAGGAGTTGAAGAGAAACGGACTGCCTTCGGGAGGAAGAGGCTAGAAAAAGTGTTCTGCAGGGAAAGTATAGTAGGAAAGAAAAAGAAAGAGGAAAGTGATGAGAGTTGACATGGGAACAGAGGCAAGAAGTGAATGATACTAAACTATGGAAATGATAAATACAAAAGGATGGAAAACAGGAAAAACAGAGGCAGCAGGGTCAGAGTAATGATGTTCTGTTCAGTACACGTTAGTACATGTGCATGCACTCACCTGTGTTTCTGTGACTGTAACCAGGGTTATTGTATCTCTTCAGAGCTGCCCTGGTGAATTAAGCCTTTCCAGCTTGCATCTGAGCACATTCGGAAGCTTGCCAGAATCTCTCCAGTTGTGGAGAGAGAAGCTATTTGGTGCTTAGAGCCATATTCATACAGTACCAATAGAAATCATGGCATATCGAGTTACCACTTGGTAGAGTTGGTATGCTGTTTGTGTATGATCCCCTCCTGTTTTAAACAGGAAGTACAATGTATTTGCTTAAACCACTGTGAACTCACACCAAAGGTGCATGGGACCGTGGAGCTTCAGAGCTTAACAGCAGCAAATCGTTGTGAAGTCACCAAATGATTATTATTGATCATTTTTGCATGCCCCAAATACAAAATTAAAGCCTTACTGTAGGCATCACCAGTGAAAAACGTGGCCTTGAAGGTATGGGTTTGATTAAGAAAAAACAAACAGAAAAACCCCAGTAGAATATTTGCCTCCCCTTTCAGAGTGAGTGTTTTGTGAGATCTTATCTCTGGAATTGTCAGTCTGGCAAATACTAAATTCACACAAAGTTACTTTAACACTTCTTTCAGTAGAAATTATATCTGAAATCTATATTATTTCCCCTTGCCCACAGTTATGTTGCACTTCAAAATCAATAAAATCTTACAGTAATAAAATCCTAAGCAATCCTAAGTCCAGGCAAGTATAAAGTACTTTGTGTGCAGCTTCCAGGTTAAATTGAAGTTCTAACTCATCTTCCGTTTTGCAATAAATTGGGATAAAATAATTAATAGAAGCTGTAGAGCCCATAAATAGGATAGATTTTAGCCAAGGCACTACCCTAAATAGAGGCACAACTTAAAGTGAAAAAACTGTGACCGTAGTAAGATAACAGACACTATCACAGTAAGAAATCATGAAGAACTGTAGTAGAGGTAAATGATACCTAACCCAGGGCATCCATTCCTCTCCAGTCTGTCTTTTATGATGTGAAATTGCAAAGCATAGGTCAGGAATAGGCAAATTATTTGTGCTTGGGCTAGGGGATGGGAGGATTTGTTTTTCCCCATTGAGTTGTTCTGGGGCCCGTACAGCTGAATAACTATAGTCTACTGCATGGATAATGTCAGTATTAGAGAATGTAGTAGGAAATGGTGCAGAGATCTCAATCGCACCAAGCAGAGCCTTAGCAGAGTTTTAAGGCTCCAAGTTGGAGCTGGCTGGCCTTGCTCCTGCAGAGCTGCTTAGTGTCCTGTGCTTCCAGGACTTGAATTCTGGACTACCTCCATGCCAATGCTGGACACAGCCTGCTGCTTTGTGCTTTCCCAAAACCTGGCTTGTGGGTAACAAGCTCTGCAGGAACCAGTGCAGCTCTAGTGAAATCCATGCAAGCCAAAACTGATGCTCTTTGTTGCACCAGAGCTGGCTTTGCTACAGATGATGTTGTGCTATTGTATTTGGCATTCCCAAATCAAGAAAGGTGGCCAGAAACACCATGTTTGGATGTACATGTGTTAGGGTAGGTTCAAACAAGACCTGTTAGTTACAGTCCCTCATAGCACTGAAGCAACAGTAGTTCTTATCTGTCTGAATTAGCCTGTATTTTATAAATTATGCTTAAATTACTTTATATCTGAGCTAGATACATTGCCAGACAAAGCTCAATCAACAGCATGGCAATTTGGATGTTTCTGTATCTGCTGCCTTCTTAATCTGCAGCCTGGATGCTCTAATGCATCACTGAAAATGGTGTATCAGCAACACTGAAGCCCAGTTAAAAATACCTCGATGGGTCTAACTTGTCTACAATTGGCCTGCACTGGCAGAGGTGCAAAGGAAACAGGGATCTAGGTAAGATGAACTGTGTATGGTCCCTTCATGTGTAGTTTACCCAGTTCTGTTTGGGCTCATCTTGTTTTCCAAAAATGTACTGAAACTTTGAAGTCCAGCTCCATACTGTGGCTGCTTGAGTGTATGTGAGCTGGATGGGAGGTGTGTGAAGAGCAACCATGATTCAGCTCCTACAGTGGGAGGCTTTTACTGGAGCAACACAACCCCAATGGACTGGAGGAACAGTGAAAACAATTAGAAAACTGCTTCATGCTAACACCTACTGGCTCTGTGTAGAGCTCTGACTATACTCATCAGTTATATAGCTGCAGTCTGAGTATTTTACTTATCACTTCTGCCTTTAAGACAGGCAGGTGTTGGGCTTTGCTGGCTCCTGCTAGGCAGCATCAAGGGCTTGATGTCACGCGGCACCATGTGGCGCACTCTCACTGTGGTGACGGAGGTAGTGGTTAAGGCACTGCAGACAGAAATACTGCTTTTCTCAGCTTTTTCTTTGGCTCCAGATTCTTCTTGGACCTTGTTTCTGTTCCTAGGCATAGTATGTTGTGTTCCTTTGTGTGTCATACTTCACAAGCAAGGGTTGTTATTGTTCTAGTAAAATAGCCTAGCTAAAACTGTAAGACTCCTCTATTTGATGGTGCTTCATGCTTTGTATCACATTAAACTGACAAGCAAAAATGAACAGGTGTGTGACAACTCAAGAGCTATTAAATGATGTGGCGCTAATGATCTCTACCAAAAATACCAGAAGTACCGAGATAAATTCCTTTGTTGGTTAAATTGCTATAATTTGGGGCAGAATGTAAATTACAGACAGTGTGTCTGAGTTAAGGGGTAACATACTCATTACTCTTGTGTTTAGTCAGTTGCTGTAAAATTTGCTGAAAGCAAATGTTTGCCTAGTGACACTATGCATAAGCAGAGAATAACCTTTGTAGTGAGAGAGCCTCACTTCAACAAAGCTTCCTGCTTAGGGAGATGAAGAAAGGAAGAACAAATGCAATATAAATGGGATAATGGCAATTTTTAATGGTAATACACAGGAGGAGGAGGTATAATCCTGTATTGAGTATAATTATCATAACAGATAATAGCATATCCTAACAGCATGAAACATTTTTCTGTCCCTATAACTGATGAATGGAAGGATATAACTAGTAGCTCTCTTTTGGGGTGGAACGTTTCTGAATACAGAATCACAATTATACCTGAGAGGTTTTTGCTTTTGATGTTCAGGAAGGACAAAAGGGGATAAATCTATTGGACTTGCTTACATTAGCAGGCTTTACCAGACCTCGTTTTTCAACTCTACGGCTGAATATGGGCAATGCCACTAACCCCAAGTACTGCCGGTCCATCGTATCATGTGTTCCATTGCACTACTGCGGTGGTGCTTCTGTACTAATACACAGGCTGTTAGCAGAGCTGAAGTTCTGCTAATTAAACAAACACACACCATCAGTCCCCTGCTAAACAGCAATGTAGAAACCTATACATACTTTCCTCTAACTAATACTTTGTTTTATAGATTAGTAATTTTTTCATACGTGGGCAAAGTATGTGATGGCAAATCATCTCATGAAGATTTCATATGTAGGAGTTTGGGGTGACTCTGTTATTTGTAAGTAAAAAACCAACCCCTTTTCCTGAGATTAATCTTTTGAAACAGGCTAGTAGGATGGAGACTATAACGTCCTTACTTTTTTTTTTTAACATTTATTGAGAAGGTCGGGTATGTTAGTTGCTATAACTTCAACTATCCAGAATGTGTATTTTTTGTTTTAAAGTTTCTGCGAGTGCCTTTTAGTTTCTTTTCTTTCTGTGGTGATGTAATGACATCAGGAATTGATATTTCAGTACAAAAAGCAAGTTTGTGTTTCACATGAAGAATCATAGTTCAGGTTTTTAATTCCAAACAAATTGCAAGGCACTGAACTTTAAATTTGTCTCTCAGACTAAATTGTGTGAGTTCCACACACATCTTTGGACTAGAGTTATATTCAGTAACAAACGTCTGCTGTGAGCAATGAGAGTGGGATTGCAGAGATATATAGCTGTAATATGTATAGGCTTGCAACACCATTGTATTACCTGAGGTAGGATGAGCTGTGTGATCACAGAAACACCAAATGCAACTTAAGTTTCTAAGTTAAACACTACCCTTGCTCCAGCCCTCCCCTCCTGTCAAAAGTGGATCCTAAGTTATTGCAGGATCGTTGTGGATCCCAGAACTTTGGTTAGAACATGCAAAGAATATACAGTTGTTCTTGGTGGCAACTTTTTAAATCCTTGGTATATTTACAAATCTCCTTTTTAATCTTTAATCCCTCTCATCAGAGATCTCCTGTCTCATTGAGTTGCACAGTCTCTTTGCACACAGTGTGGAAAAACAAACTATTGAAACTATGTAAAAGATACGGGGCTGTCTTCTCTAATGGTACGAGATGTTTCAGCACACAATGAGAACACAGCTCTGAGTTATTCAAAGGAATATTTCAGTAATTCACTTAACAGACTGCTTGTAAATGTCGGTCCTCTGAGCACTGCTGAGGCAACAAGTAGGTTGAGAACAAATCTTCTGATAATTCTGGTTATACCTTTGAGGTAAATAGGAGGGCCGTGATGGGTAGGAGTAGGAGATTTGTTTCTCTGGGGAAAACATTTGTGTCAGAAAAAGCATCAGGCAGTGTGAAGTAAGCAGTTCACCAGCTGCATGTGCTTTTGAGAAGCGTGCTTAATTAAAACCAATAACCTGAAAATAGATAGTATCCCACAGGATATGGTGGGCATTTTGAGAGCCTCTGCAATATTCAGGGGGCATCTGTTTTGTGCAGCCTTATTGATAAATCCTAGGTGAAGGGTGGATGCCTGTTAAGTCTACAGCTGTCAGAGATCAAAGAGATGGTGTTTATTAGGCAAAACATTTTAAACTAAGTTGTCAGGCTTTTTTTTTTTTTTTTTTGTTCCTATGCACCGGGGAGTTCATGATGACTGGGGAGAAGAGAAGGTTGTCACAATAAAGACTGAGTTGGTTTGCATTTTCAGAAAAACATTACTCAGAAACCTGGGACAATGTATGTGTATTCATACAGCTTTAGAACTAGTATGTGGCATGTCTGAAAATCGTGTTACTTTGCATAGTATTTTTTCTATCATAAGCTTAATAGTATGCAGTACTCAAACACGAACTGTTTTAGCGTACTTGATTTTTGGCTATGACACATCTGCCCAGCCTTTTGAAATGTGTGAATAGCTTTTATGTATGCAAATACCTGTGAAGTTGCATAATTCTTAATACAGGCACAAAGAGTGAGATGAGCCTTGTGAAGTATAGATACTCCAGAGTAGATGTGCATACATTAGAGTTGGTCATCTTAGGCCCCTGGAAAGGGCCAGTCTGAAATCATTCAGATAAAGCAATTTCTCTGCATTAGCGGGACAGCAGCCTGGATGTAGATATGTTTGCTCCATGGGGAGATGGAATATTTGTACCTAGGGGAACATGAACTACTTTTTTGCACATTATAAAATATATAAAAAGGCTTCAATACCCTTCTTTGTAATTTGTTGTTGCTGATGTCTCTCCTGAAGCTGTTTAAACTGTTCTTTCACATTCCCCTTTGACTGGTGAACTCTCTGAAGTGGAGGATAAAGCCAGGTAGCTTCAGCTGCTATTGTTTGTATGCCACTGATTTATGCTCTGGCCCTTAAAATGTATGGATATGGTTTTTCATCTCCATTTTACTATTAATGCTAATTCTACATTTGCAAATCTGTTGTTGCTGTACAGGCAGAAGTAGAACTTGCAATCACTTATATCTGCCAGGCCTGAAACTAAAAATTAGGCCTCCAAACATTTGTCAATAAGGGGAAATTGATAATCAACTGTATAGCAAAAGACATACCTGGAAGAAGTTGATTATCAACTGCAAATGTAGAATTAGCATTAATAGTAAAATGGAATTTGCAGTTTTTACCATGCAGAAACTGGGATTTCCCGGTGACAGCACCTTTGAAACCTGTGCAAATTTTAAGGTACTAGTATAGTAATAGCAGGCACTCACGCTGATGAAGAATATTTGACTGCTGAGCCAAACATGGGGTTCAAATAAAACCAACTTCTGTTACTAGAGAGAGAGTTCTGTAGCAACTTTACTGTATTTTGGCTACTTCACTGTATTTTCTTTATCTTTTCTCTTTCTTTTGCTTCAAGTCCTCTTCTTTGCAAGGCTTTTTGCTCTAAAAAGGAGAGAAGTAATCTGTATGCTGATGGGAGGGCTGATGACATGAAGGGTTTTATGAGAGTTTTAATCTCCTTCAGTGAACAAAACTTGACCTTCATGTGTAGTAACTGGTTTTCTTGGCAGGATTTTTGTAAGAATATGGTAGTGTGTAATAATGACAATGCTTGATACGAAGTGCTCATGAAGATACAAAGATGCTGCAATGGTTTGCTGAGTGTGTTCATGAACAAAATCAAGACAAATAATATGTCCTTTAAAAATCAGCCCCTAATTAAATATCAACTGAAAAATTCCACTTGGGACGGTGGAATTTCTCATCAGTTATCTATTTGGGCCAGTGTATTAATATAACTCTTAAAAAAGGATAAGCAGGAGAATTTTTGAAGGTTTGGAAGTTCAGCTCTTGTGTTCCTCTAGAACCTGTTGATAGGATGATTCTTGTCAAGGGCCAATTCTTAAAAAATAAAAAACACTAAACACTTTGGACTTCTTGCCATTTGCAGCTTTTCTATAATAATTGCAGTGTGTGTATGTGCATATGTTGAGTGGGAGGTTCATAACTGTTCCTCAATTACCCATTATGTACACTCCTATTTTTATAGCGTTGCAGTGATTTGGTGGAGATTAGTTTTGGAAGTTTCTAAACCATTGTCAGTGCCTTCAATTTATTCTGATAGTTTTTACATTATGCAGGTTAGAACAGCAGGCACAGCGCCTTAATAAACTGGATCTTGGTCTCATTTCTGGTTATCAAACATTGGGAAAGTCCTGTTCATCATCTGCAGTGTCTAGTGAATGGCAATAATGGCTGCATAGGCTATATCATGTTCTGAGGTTAATTTAGTTAGTTCTGGTGATATTTAAAAAGATCAGAATAACCTCATTTTGACTAAAGAATTTCAGGGATTGCTAAGTTTCAAAAGGCAATATAAAGGTTTCATGGAACCATGTTGTTGAACTTAATGTTCACACTGAGCAAAAATTAAGATGGGCTGATAAAATAGTAAAAGATATGTACTGATAAAATAAGTACTGGTGCACTTCTCTATTCCTTTTGTAGGGTGGGATTTCTGGAGTGAGAAAAAGGATGTTGAAATGGAGAGGAACAAAGTAAGTGTGCTGCTTTGGTTCAGCTAATGCGGGGTAGGAGAAGGCAGAAATTTGTATATTGTGTCTGAGTGAAGAAAGAAAAAAGAATTTTTGTCACAGCAAATTCTGATGGAGTTTCAGTCCTGTTTTGCAAGCCTGTTTGATTGTGTTGAATTTTAGGTAAGCATCCAGACTTTGGGATCGTTGTATGGATGTATTTCCTAAACCACTTAAAACTTACTAAATAAACCCTTGTGCTTTTTGAAATATGGGAGCTGAGTGATGAACGTTTGTTTCTTTGACAGGCCAGTTTAAGTCAGCAGGACTCAGGATTTAGCAGCAAAACTTCCCAGGAAAGCCACAAAGAATGCACAAGTGCTGTTTCTCATAATTTTTTCTGAAGCAGGAACTACTTTCACAGCCTTTTATCTCATGATGTGGGGTAACTTTCATTCATGGTTACTTCTACTCTCTGTAATGCTTTTGTTTTGATAAAATTTTATTTTCTTACAATGCTTTCTTATACCAAATAATACCTTGAAGCTTAAAGCTGCAAGAAATTGTTGTTATGCTCCCTAGAGGCAGAGCAAGAAACATTTCAGTTGGTTGAGTTATATATAGATATATACGAATATAGATATGCACATGCATATATAGATATATATATAAAATTTTCTTGATTTTAAAAACTATGTTTTATGAGTCAAAGGTATTAAAAAAAATCATTACAGAGATCAAATGCTTTCCTACTATCTGGTTTATTTGATGTCAGAAGACCATATGGGAGGAATTTTAGGAAGGGGCCAGAGGTGAATCCTCCATGTTTCCCTGTATTCATTTGCGCTGCTAGGCTCTCGTCATATTCTGTGAAACCCATTCTGGTTTGCAGCTGGCAAAGAACAGGTGGGTGTGAGACTGCCAAACTAAATCTAGATGTTACAGAAATTAGCACTGCAGATGGTGCACCTCCTTACGAATACTTTGGCTTCTTTATGTTGAAGAGGGGGCTGTGCATGGTGGAACGGAGGTAGAGAGTGTGGGGGTGGCAGTGCAGTTGTCTAGGAAACAGAGGTTGTAAAGCTGGAAAGCATGGGGAAAGAGCCAGGCTGATGCTGCCATACTATCTCTGCCTTCATATTATACACCCTGTTTCAGCTGAAAGCTCACTTAATTGATCTGCGATGTTGCTTTTTTTGCAAACGGCTTTGCTCCTGCAGTGTTGTCGGTACAAGGGAGGGAGCAGGAAGGTGTGGGGTGTCACAGACCTCATCTGGGGTTTTGTTGTCCCCGTGCTTTCAATGTCCCCTGTAAATTTTCCTCTCTGGATCAGAGTGGCTTAAAGAGCAGTCCCAAAGCTCGGGAGACTTTCCTGCTCTTGCTGAGATAGCTAACATCCCAGACTGACTGCCCTTCCTCCAGGTGCTGTGTTGCCATCCATGGGAGCAGTGAAGGCTGATAGCTTTGGTTCCAGGGAGAGCTCCCAGAGCAGCCTGCCCACAAGTGGAGGGTGACTTTGACTCCTGGGGCAGAGGTGTGTGGTTGGCACAGGAGCTTCTTCTGGTGCTGAAACTACATCTGGGAGGCAGTGCTTGTCCAAAAATACAGATTAAACAGGACTTTTCCTGCTTTGCTATTACCATGCACAATTTTGCTAGGACTTTAAGGTGGTTGGGAGGCCAATGTGCTGGGTACATAGAGAGAGAAATACTGCATACAGTTAGGTTTCCTGTTTGCTTCCTTGCTTCTCAAAGGCAGTTTCGTTTCTGGGGTGAAATCTGCCCCTGTTCCTGTACCCAGGAGTCATGCGGTTTCCATATCCCACCTTTTGCTCCCAAATACAGCCTGGTAGTGGGAAGCTATCTGTTGCAAAGATTAGAGCTTTCTCCACACATGTCTGACCATCGACACATCTGAAGCTTATGTCATACTTGAAGAATTTAGTTGCAACTAATCTTAACTTCTTTTCCCCAAAAAATAAACCTGGACAACACCAGCTCTCATTCCTTCATATCATTGCTTTTGGAGAGTGCTAACCAGCAACTGTTGTTAGAGATGAATGATTTTTGTTGTTGTTAATGTGAAACTAGTAACACATTTATATTTAGCAATTTGTTTGTGGGTTAATTGATCCCCTATTTCAACTCAAAAAAGGGGTTAGTTGATCCTATATTTCAGCTCAAGAAGCAATTGTACCCCTGGATACCAATTCTAACTTTTTCTTGCTCTCAGAAATCAAGCATGTGCATTCATTAGGGATTTCAAGTGTTATGTTGACTTTTCAGAAGACTCTTTTGAAATGCAAAATTACTCTTAGAATTTTATCTTTGGTTTTGTCTGAGAATTGTGTCTTTGGTATTATGACAATTGACTCAGATCAAAGCTAGAAATTTCCCACAAGGCATTTCTTAATTTTGTGATGCTGTCATGGTTTGGGCCGGACTGGCCGCTAAGATAAATGACAGATGCTCTCACCCACCTCTCTCTCCAAGGAAAGGAGGGAGAGAAAGAAAGAGACATGAGTTCAGAAGAAATTAAACTACTTTAATGAAATATTAATAACAAAATAAAAAGAAAATAATGAAATATATACAAAACCAGTATCGACCTCCCAGGGTGAGGGTTAAATCACCAGCAGGCACTGGGGAAGTCCCAGGCTGGACTCAGTGACGGACAGGAACTGGATTCCGGATCTGAATTCAGGAGCACCTGAATTGGGATCAAAGGCAGACGAACAGACAGAGTCCTCCTCAGAGGCCAGTCATTAAAGAAAGAGGACTGACCCTTTGATCCCTCAGCTTTTATACTGAGCATGAGGCAGATGGGATGGAATACCCTGTTGGTCAGTTTTGGGTCACCTGTTCTGTCTTCTCCTCCCCGCAGGTGTGACCTCTCTACGCTTTTCTGGTTCTGACCCTCCAATGGGGCAAATAAAGTTGTCTGGCCTTGGTTGTTACAGCAATAACTATGAGCAAGAGCCTCTCTGCATACCGTTCCTTGGCATAAATTACAGCTAATCAGGTCTTCTCACTCTGACAATGAACAGTGTCTCCACAATATGCTGTTAATTTCAGAGACTTTCAGAGGGTTCAGTTAGTTAGAAGAGGTGTAGCTGCAAAGCAAAATTACTGAACAGAAAATTGGTTCTGTTTTACCTCAGTGTAGGACAGATGCCTCCTTTAGAAACTTCCATGCAGTTTAGTTTTCTGTAATTTTAACATATCTGCATTGTTTGAATAACAAATTTGATAGATATGCTAGGTCACTAGGTCCCTTCATTTTGAAGGTATATTTCTACTGACGTACCTTACCATCTTATGTTTCCTCTAATATGTATGTAATGTATATTAATAAGTGAAAATATTAAATGTATAAACCACAAACCTGAACAAAATACAGAAAGACCAGAAGTATCTGAAGCAGTTACATCTCCTCTCTTTTCCAAATGATGAGTTTAAAGGACAGAAGGTATCAGCACAGGAGAATTCAAGTTCACTCAAGATAACATTGACTTTTTTTTCATTCAGCTCAGAAATATAAACTGTAGTAACCAATTTTAAAGATGAAAGTTACGAGACAATCACTTGTCCTTTCCTTACCATTTTTCTGATAAACTGAGATTACGATTCTAAGAGAGAGCAGATAGTTCTCTGAAGATAAAGATACAAATAGGTTTTACTCTTCCAAGCCATTTCTCCTCAGTGTGTTTCTGATCCTAAAGGTGAAGGAAAAAGCTGCAACAATAAAAATAGTGAGAGGGAATTGTGCAAAACACTGGCAAGGATATTGAGTTTTCAGGGGAATTGGATGGGATGAATGAATAGGGCATTATAGCTCTAACCTCTATGATTGTGAGCTTCTGGCTGCTGTTGCTTTGCTAGCAGATTCTGGATGAGGTGTTTGGTTCAGAGGTCTAGCATTTCTTGACCCTTTATTGCTCACAGACAAGCATATTCTTTACCCACCCGTCTCAGCAGGATGAGTGAGGGTAGCTTAAATTGCTGACTATAACCGCTGCAGATGGATTCCACATTAGTGGTGACTCGACTGTGCTTGGAAAACCAGTATGATTGGAAGGTATTTCTGCAGTAACATTTTGTTATCCAGCTATGAGGATCAAATCTTAAATTTGCATACCCATTTTTCAGATATGCTGATGAGTTTGCAGTTTGCTTTGTGATTATCAGTTTTCAGATGAGAGAACTAGACTAAAATGCATTTTACATCTAGTTAAACATGATTTGATCACATTAATATCTAACTTCTTGCAAGTAAATAAATTTATATCTTGACCATCTTTTACTGGCAATATATGTATATTTATAATGTTACCTGTGTGCATGTATGCATATACAGATTTCTCAGTTTTCTGTGAATTTTTTACTTTTAGCCAATGTTGATTTAACCATGGATATTACCCTTTATGGCATGTGTGGCTAACAGTCTCTCTACTGGCAAAGTGAAGTACAGGCATGAGATTTTGGTTTGTTTTCATTGCCCAGTGACCTGAAATATCTCTAGTCAATAGTTTTGAATCTTGTTATTCAGCTGACTTTTCCTC
The DNA here is from genome assembly GCA_008921705.1 of Burhinus oedicnemus. Lineage (NCBI taxonomy): Eukaryota > Metazoa > Chordata > Aves > Charadriiformes > Burhinidae > Burhinus > Burhinus oedicnemus. The sequence goes on along the minus strand of VFFE01007157.1, from coordinate 59,020 downwards.
TTGGCCTGTAGATCTAGAAGAATTGCTACAAGCTTTGGAAACAGAACACTGAATTTAAAAAATCAAATGGATGCGATCAGTGCTCAATTTTGTATACCCTTTGTATTAGTGGTTTCTGCTATTTTAGTTCTAGGTTATTCTTTTCTACATATGTCAATAATCAGTGATATCCAGCCTTCACTGTGTGGTACTTTTTATGTTAGCGTTGGTCAAGGATGGATTCATTGTATAAGGCAGAATTGCTATTGCTTTCTCATCTGCAGCATGTTCTCTGACTTGCATAGTGAGGGAGAAACAGTGCAGCTTTAGCCACCTGAGGGAGCAAAAGCACTGCTTGCCCTCTTCCAGATGCATCATTAGAGTGATGGTAGCACCACCATTGCTGCAGTGATCATCTTTACTGAGAGCAGCAGAGCAGGCCCTGGGCACCCTGCTCTTGTTCTGCTGCAACAACAGAAATGTCATGCCGGGCTCTGTCAGGTAAGCGTTACCCAAGAGACTGCCAGCACTTAGTACAGGGCTTCTGTGTTCCTGCTGGCTGCTCTGGCGCTGCTCTTGAGGAAGACACAGAGGTGTCCTGCAGACACATGGATCATGCAAATCTACTCTGTGGCTGTAGGGAATGACTATACGTTTATGAAAGGGTGTCAGTTCAGTTTGGAGGGCAAGAATTACTCACAGGTGTATGATGAGGATTTTGTTCTAGTGAGTCTGTCAGTTGTCTTCATATTACCCTCTACAGGACTGTCGTTGACTCCACTAATACTTCCTTGCCATGATGCCTTTCTCTCCGTTAATGAACTTGATGTGAAAAAGGAAAAGGTTGACTTGTTAGTCTGTGCTTTTAATAGTGCTCTTTAAATTTAGAGTGCATCCTAGAGCAGCATAAGCCCTGAGCAGCCCTCCTGGAGGGTTTTCCTCTGTGATGCGAAACCCATTTCCCCAAACCATCCTATTATGTGCTGTGGGTGTAAAGACTGCGATATATGTCCCTGGGCAGCACTTATTGGCATAAGTTCATTTGCATTAGCAGGTTTGATTGTACGTTTGCCACTGCAAAACACAAATACGAATCAGACTTGATGCAAGTGAACTGAAGTAGTTAATTAGGGTGAGTGTGTGTTACAGTGACTTATTAGATAGAAATATTTTAGTTTAAAAAGTATTTTTTTATTTGCAGTTATACAATCAATTTTGCTGATATGGGAAAAAATTTATAACTTAAGAAAATGGATAATGTACCTGAGAGTTAATCCATACTATATATCTAAGGAGATAAATCTGGCCTGACAATTGTGAGCATTACTTCAGCTGGGATGAAGAAAAAGGTACTTAAAAGTTCTCTCACTATTTACCAAAATTATTGATTCTTAATATTCCTGTCATAATTCTGGGATTTTATTAGTAATGATTCATTATGTTTTAGTTATGTTTGGAGAGTTTTCTCCAAGGATTGATCCAACACTGTTACTTTCCTGCTTTAAGGCAGGACCCAGCTCAGGCTTTGCTTTGTTGGGAAACAGCAATAAAAAAAGGGAGGAGGTGCTGGTCAGGAGCAGGTGGCACTGGGGACTAACCTGCTACCTTGAGGGAGGAGGCAGGGGTAGGGGGAAGGAGTGAGAGCCTGTAGCTGGAGAGGATGGTGTTAGCTCCACCCTGGCTACTGCTGTTCTTGAAGTCCTATGTCAGCCTGTTAGGGCCACGAACTATCCATGTAGTAATTTAAAATTATATGCATTCAGGCCAGAGTTAATGGAGTGTGCAAAAGAAAGTACTTAATTAGCTGCTTGCTAAGCTTTTTACGCTTTACCCTTAAGTCTGTCTCAAATGAACAACAGCATATTCCACACTGTGCACTTAAATCCTCAGTATTACCAAAATATAAATGTTTTCCTTTGAGATTTTCTCTCCAAAGGCTGTGACATCTGTGAATTGAGCAAGCTTATCTGAGGAAGAGAAGAAAAAACCAAATATGTAATATTACTTAACCAGGAGTTATTCAGCTACAAGACATTAAACCCATTTCCAACACCAGTCTTCAGACATTCATAGCATAAGCTCTATAGATACATGAACTGGAAAATGTTTAATGCTGTTAAGTTCTTAGATTTTGAGCTGCTTATTTTTCATCTTTTGCAAATTGTGACTCTTGTTAAGGAAAGTCAACTATCTTCTGTTCTTCAGCTGATGTCAAACCTACCAGCCTCTTTTCTTCCTATTTCTAGCCTTTTGAAACTCAAAGATGTAGAAGTAATGCTTAGAAAAAAAAATAAATGTTTGGATGTGTAGAGGAGAAGCTTATCTAACTTACGATAACGAAAACCAAACTCTCCAAAATAATTCTTCCAGATAGGAAGATCATAAATTGTGCAACACTTCAATAAATATTATGGCGCATAAACATTTATTCAGGGCTTTATAATTTATTAAAAAAAAAAAAAAAAAAAGAAAGCTTTCAGACCAGGACAATTTATACAGGAAAGAGAAGCGAAAGTGATGCTTTCATCATGGGCTGAAGGATGACCAGGTAGTCTGCCAGGGATTCTGGTGGTAAACTGCTGCACTACCAAATGAAAATTTGGCCTGAAAGTCTTCTCATTTTCGAGGTGCCAGATTTTATCCTCCAACCTTCTTCTACAGCCACTGAGGGGAAGGCAGGTTTACTGTTTCTCTTGTAATCCTAATTGCTTAGACAGGTTTTTGGTGTGTAACACCTACGTATTACACTCCTATATTATTGACCCCTTGCTAATTGTAGATAATAAAAGTTGTGCTGTGTCGGACTAGGTGATGACTGAGCTTAACATCTCCCTACAGACAGCTGGTATAGGTCATTCTCAGCTTTTTTGCTCACGTTCACGAGATGAATTCCTTTGTACAGTGGCTGCTAGAGCCATGACTGGCAACCAGCACAGCAGTGTTAATGAGGCACAGCAGCTGAAGTCCTGTCCTTGGCATGGATAACCTGCCCATGGTGATCAAGGTGATCGTGTTTGTAGCTAGTTGTGATTGTACTTAAAATAAATATTTAAGAGTCTTGTACATCCACTTGTCTTGAGTTACTCTGCACGGGTGTCTTCATTGCAAGTTCTTCTAATACAGACTGAGCAGCCTTCTACTTCAAAACTGTGCTGTGTGGAAACTGATTAAAAATGTCACTGCTTCATATATTTAGTTTGAAGTTCTTGCTAATCACACTGGACCTTTATTACATATTGAGTTTTTGAAATGCAGCACTTGTGCTCCCTGTTCTGAACGTTCCATCAAACACACAATCTCTGGTGTAAGTAGATTTATTAGCAGTTGTAGAGACTTCACCTTTAAAAGAGATAAAATTATCAGTAGGTAAATTAATTTTCATAGCTTCTGTCATTGATTTATTAATAGTAAGACCTGTTGGCTTGGCAGAGCCATCTGTCTTTTTGTGCTTATCATCAGCTAAATTCTTTTCTGTAGTAAGAAATCAGACTTGGTCAAGTGACCCAGCTCTGCCAATATGTACTTTAATTTTTGTTTGAATATTGAATAGGATAAGTCCGTTGTGGACAGAGATAATGTTCACCTACACTTTTTGTAATGATTAGTTAATAAGAAGGGGTGATGTTAAACCTGTGTTCAGAAATCATTCACTAGTTGTGTGCTTGCTTACTCTCCCTGTTGGCCAGATGTCCACACCAGCAATGCCACCGCAAGCTATGTGTGTGTTGAAAGTAAAACATCAAGGCCAAGTTATTAGGTACAACTTAAGTATAAGCAACATTATTAACCTATAGCAGTGTGAATCTGAGTGCTGCCTACAGTGGACAGAAATGCCTAAAGAGGAATTTGATGATAAATACCCCTCTTCTGGTTTTAGATTCAGGAAGGATCTAGTATGCACGGAATTAAGCATGTTGTTAAGTCCTGCTGGCCTAAGTGGGTTGTACTGGAATGTTCTCAACAGGGAATCAGCATAGATGACTTCTAAAATGTTTTTGTGTTTTATGTTACATATAAATTGCACCTGAATGATACATATATATATAATAACTCAGCTCCTTTCCCCAACTTTTCACATTTGTAAGCCTTGAGAAAAAAGCTTTTTTTCCACAGGAATTTAAATACTCCTAGTAATCATGCCAGCAGTTATCATCATGGCTCAGGATAATAAGCAAGAAGGCAGATGAGCTGGCAAAACAAGGTAAGTAAATGATCCATATTTTGTACATCCGCCTCCAGAGCCCTGCGCAAAATGAAACAAAAATCAGATAAATTTATGTATATACGTAAAACTCTGTATGAGGTGGTTATGAACAGTGTGTTCTGTGCTTCAGTTTTATATGGCAGCAGTGGCACTCAAAATGAAAGCAGGTTCTAAAAATAAATGTCAGTGAGACCTTGAAATAAAAATCAAATCACAAGGGTGCCACTCAGTCACTTTGCTATTATTGGGGAACTTTGCCTATGTGGAAACTCATGGATTTCATACACTTGTCTTAAAATAGAACCAGTTTGCCCAACCTCATCCCAGTTGATTCCATAAAATTTGTTTTGCATGCAGGCTGCTGGTTGGATGTCCCAAAATGAGCAGAATTTAAGAACTTTCCTTTAATGTCCTATGAGAGGACTCAGACAGGTAGACGTTATTAGTGCATCAATCTGAACTTACTACCTTGGGGCGACAAGGTGGACCTGATGTTCCTGCCAGCAGTATTTTGTAAGACTGGTGATCCATGGTCAGTTACTGAGAACCGTTTCTCAATTAAAATGTGCCTCATCTCCTGCATATGGAAATGAGCTGAGACAGAGCAGATGCCACCCAAAAATCTTCATGTGTTTCATTTTTATCTTTTTCGTGAGAGCTGTAGGAGGAAGGAGTCACAGGTAGGAGATTAAAATGATTTGATGATTTGTGAGGAAGGAGAACATCCATTCCCAAGTATACAACTGCTTCTGTCCTTCCAACTGGTGTTTGGCTGGTCAGTGAGAGGATTTGTGGCAGAGCAATCCATTGCAGCGCATTCCCCACAGTGTCACAATACTCAACGTGTAATTACTATAGACTTAAGCACATGTAATTTACTGGCTCACCCTTTACTTAATGGGGAAAGGATGCCAACTTGTGCTGGAGCAGTGCAGGGTAATGTATGTCCCAGCTGTTTTGCTGCTGGTGCGGGGACAGGAGGAAGGCCAGGAGGGGCAGTGGCGGACATGGCTGCAGCGATTCTTGTCTCTGGATGAACATGTGCATTTCTATTCTAGCAGGTTCACCCTTGTATCTGAAAATGTCATCCTGGTGACTGTACACATCTTGCTTCAGATGCCTTCCAGTTCTCCTGAGAGCACCATTTGGAAGACAGGCATGACTTCTTTCTTGTTGCAAGGCTGAAAAGCCGTTGTCCAGTCACTAAGAGGAGACAGCGACTGAGTGCTGGGACACAGACCTAGGCACTGTGTCCTTCTTCATGAGAACGTAGCAAGCGCATATACTGACCCATTTTCTTCTTGCACCTATAGTATATGTGGTGCATAACTTGAAATATTATACGATTAGTAGTTCAAAAATAGCTTATAAATGTACTGTTTATTCGACTTGGGATACATTGCAGATAAAGACAAGATAAAACTAAAATAATCAGCTTCATTTCCTATTTTATAAGACTTTTTCTTTCGTGTTCTCATAAACATTTGCTAGTTTTCTTCCTAGTAGAAGTTTCTGTCAACCTGCTCTTCCTTTCCTGAAGTGAACTCATCTCTTTACCTACTTACAATTTTTTTTTTTGTCAAGCTCTCAAATTTAGCAAATCAGTCTATCACACTCTCTTTAGCCTGGAAAATAGTGTTTTACCTAGCCACTGTGTTCTGACTTTTCTGAAGTTGTGAAACAGGTATCTTACCTCTAGTAGTGGTTTGTTTTCCTTTTCTGTTGCTCTTCAACATGCTTCTTGGATGCAGTCAAGTGGCCTGGCATTGTACTGATTATAGATAAAATACATTTGATTATTAAAAAAAATACTAAAATTTCTCTTATTTTCTCCATGTTTATCCTTTAATCAGAGGTTAAAATGCCAAGGGAAGAGGCTTGGCACTACTAAGTGGTGGTCCAAAGGCTGGAGCTCTGAAAAGTTAGAAAGTAAATGTTTTTCTCTAAGTAATTTTTTGTTCATTGTGGGGGTACATTTCTACTATTTTTACTTTTTAGTAATGGGTTTTAAAGAACATGTACCTGCATATCAATTTATGACATTAGAAATCCCAGTTCAAGACCTATGTTGACTGAACCTACCAACAAAATGTTGTAGGATCACTTATGAAAAATTCAGTGTGGGAGTTACAGGTAAAATACCTACCTTGAAGGAGAATTAACCCTATAAATCATTCAGTAAGCAGCAACTTTGATGGGCTTGGCCACTTCTTCAAGGTGAGTCAAAGCTGAAAGCTATTTTTCTGTCTTCATGTGCACACCAGTAGAAGATTAAAAATCAGAATGGAAAATAGTTTGAAAGTGCAAGTATTTTCCAATTACCTTTCAAAATTAGAAACTACTGATAATGTAAAATTCTCAAAAGCTGAAACTCGTAGACCTTTGAGAACTAGAGGAACATAGGAGGGGGCCAGCTTAAGGAACCTGGCTTCTCTGAAGAGAGTTCCATGCTGTTTTAAAGCCAGATGTTTTAAGGGATTAGCACATTAGAAATCATCTTTAACCTAAGAGCTTGACTTGTAGCACAGGTTTGTACATATTCCTCAACTTTTGCTGAGGAGCAGCAGACCTTTACTTTTTAAACTGCTTTTTAGCTTAACTGCTTGTAGATTTGTTGTGAATATTTGTTGTTCATAATTTTAAACTACACCAATTTGATATTTGTTTTTGTTCTGCTGCTCTGATTTTCAGAGCTGGAGCTGCTTTTATAATGTACAAGAGACATGTTTCTTTTAGTTTCGCAAAATACATGTCCTCTGACACTTCCTTTTAAGAAATATTTTCAAATTTTCTTTTTGTCCACCTCATAACTTTATATTAATGTTTATTCTACTGAAAAGCTGATTCTAGATACAAGCGCTCCGGGCCTGCTTTGCACCTAGGTTTTCCAGCAGCAGAGTGAGTGAGTGGCAGGCAGGTAGAAAGATAGCTACAGAAGTGTAACTGGCTGAGGCACAACAAAAGCAGCTTTTAGCAGAAAGAACCCAGGATCTGAGCTTCCTCACTGAAAAACTGAGATGAGATGTTTTACAACGGAAAGAAGATTGAAGGAAAAAATGGGGAATAGAGAATTCTTATTCAAATTCTTATTACAGATTTCATAAAGTCAATTAGATTATTTAAACAAACAAAATGGGGCAGAATTGTGACTTGGGAAAGTCATCTTACACCAATGGGTTGCTTTATTAATTTAAACAGAGATGTTTTGGACTTTGGAAGATTTTAAACGTGCAGCTTTTAAAAGCAGAACAGCACAAAGCAGGCTAGTTTTCAGTTAGAAAGTTGCTGTGTCACTGGAAAAATCCAGATGTATTGTTTTGTATACAAGGTAAGTGCATTTTTTTCGAAGGTTCCTTTCCTGACTGCTCTTTGCGTTTTCATTGCTGGCACCACTAGCCCCGGGTGTTCTCACCTGCTGCTCCCTTCATTTCTGTTTTGGTTTCTATGCCATGAAAGCTTACTCTCCTTCTCCCCACTTCCTCAATTCTAAAGACTTGTGTAAGAATGATAAAGAACTGTATTTTCCTTATATAAGACTTATGTAAGACTTATAAAGAATTATAAAGAATTATAAAGAATTTATAGTCTTGTTGGAACAATAAGGTTACAGAGGGAATTAGCTGTTACTAGGTCTTTGATGTAGTACTACTAGCCTACACCACTGAGAAATACAGGGGGATTATGGTTGTTTATTCTTAAGGCTAAATACAGATTGCTTGAAGCACTATGCTTTAGTTTTATCTTTAGTGCTAATGCAAAGGCAAAGTCCACGGGCTCAAAGGCTACCATCAGAGAGAAGCATGCATATTTGACATCTGATTTCCATTTACTGTTGCCCCACGGCCTTCTTGTTCAAAAATATTTTTCGTATTCCCAGGAGATGACTGCATTGCAGACATTTGAATTTGGATACTGGTTACTAAATAATTTATTTCCACTTACCCATTCATTTCCAGCATCGAACTCTCCATTCCAGTCATTGTAGTGGGGCAAATTGTTTTTATTACAGATGTCTATACCGTATGCCCAGGGAGTCAGCTGAAGGTGGTAGGATTTTTATTGGAAATGAAATAAAATTACACAGCTGCACTATTTATAAAGGCCTCTAAAAGTTTGGTCTCAGTAGAGGCTGTTCAGAAGAAGTACAGATCTACAGAGATCTTTAACATAGTAATCAGAGGTTGATGGCTGTTGAGATTGTGAACAAAAAGAAAGATTTATTGCTTCTGGTCTGGGGTTTTGCCAGAAATATAGAAGCCTTTTCACAGAGGTATTTCTCTAGATATTTGACCTCTCTGGATTTAAAGAAAAAAAATAGAGAAAGTAACAAAACTTACAGACCTGAAGAACTGAGTTAAACAATTCAAGTTAAAAAGGCTTCTTGCCGAAGGGAACATTAACTAATGTCAGCATTCAGGATTAATTAATTAGGTCAATGTTATGGTACTCAGTTAAAGCTGAAATGCTTTCATCATTGTTTATTTTCCAGATTGTAAATGCTCTAAATCAACAAACAGAAGTTCACACCAAAGTAGATCCCATCTTGGTTCTCATTCTTCCAGTTCTTTCTAGTTAGTCATGCCATCATTTTGATTCTTCCTCTGGTCTTTTTTATTAGCAAAAAAGAAAAATCTCTGAACCATTTTATTCATTGTCAACTGTATCAGACTATGATGTGTGCCATACTTTTTTATGATGCTATTTTATTTTCAGAGAGTTTGGGATATTTTTTCATGATTTGGAGTAGCAATATTTTTTGATCTTATTCCACCTTTGAATGACTTTTTTTATAACAAAAAATAATTAAAACAAATACCTAGTTACTTAGAGGGGAAAAAATAGCAAGACAAAGTTTTCTTTTTTCTGTGGGAACATTGCTTTTGTTCAGAAACTTACATTTCCTCTTCAGTTAAGAAACTTTGTAGAAATAAGCTGATGATTTTTAGCTGGATGTCTAAACCAAGGGATTGTCATTGATAAAGAACTAGTGAAATTTTCTAAGATATTCAGCTTTCCAGAAGCTTAATCAATAATGACCAGTGAGTGCTTAGGACTCTGACAATGAATGTGTCTTATTTAAATTACTAAATAACATGTTTTAATGTGGAATTTGTGTTTCGTAATAGGTAATAAAGCTTATTGTGACATCCTGCAAGTTTAGCATTTGGCAAATATCAGCTTTCTTGTGTATCCACTTTCAGACGAACATTATAAGATAACATATTTGAATAAATATGTCTGTCAGCATAAGCAGAAATTCATGCATTCATGCTGTATATTGTGTATCGATGTACCTTGGCAGCTCTTTTCTAAAAATATTAGTAAAAATCTGGGGTTTGTACCACTGCTTGAGTTCTGCAAGAGCGGACTTGTAATGCTGCAACTTATGTTAAAATATCTGCTGTGGCTCTTGGCCTCTGAAAATACCACTGAGGGGTTTTGTGATAAGGGAGTGTTTTCCCTTCAGCAGTGCCATAAAGACATTTTCCCATGTCCAGAGGATTAAGCCAGTGCCTGTATATTGCTCAAATCCTGATTCAGTCTTGTAGAATGGATGTATTAGTAGCATTGTTACACATAATGATTCTGTAAAATTTCTTGCTACCAGACTTTGTCTCAGGCTAAGTAAAGTTAGCTTTATTTGAATGCAAAATCAAGCTGAATAGTGATATCTAAACCTGCCTGGAACTGAGCCAGATGGTAGAGCTACTGCAGAGTCTATAATCCAGATTGCCCTTCTCTCATTTATTTAAATTTTGTAAATAGCTGGTGTTTTTAAGAAAGCAAAGCTGTTCATCCTAAAGGATACCAAATAAAATGTAAAAATTTAGTTTGAGCATCAAGTCTCCAGTATAGATCGTAGTATTCTGTGTGTAAAGTGTGCCCTGGTGAAGGTCCACAGCAACCTTTGAGATAATGTATAGTGAATGGTATTGCCACACTGCATTATACCATGCTGCTGAGCATTTCAAACGAGTTTCCAAGCATTTCTGATTATGCTTTTGCATATAAGAGGTGGATGATGAGTAAAAACTTGCAGCTACGTAGAATTTCACAGGTTTGGAATCATGTTTCTTCCCCATAGCTTATCTAAAGCATCTTTTCAGCTGCATGCTCTTCAAGCTTCCCCTTGAATAAAGTGTATTGGCATGCATTTTTAGTGTGCTTACCACAGCCCACAGCACGTTCCTGGTTTAAGTTACATCCAGATGTAGTCAAGATACATTCAGTAGAACTCTCTTTTTGTTCATATGCCCCGCATACTTTATGAAGAAATCTTTACACCTTTTCTCTATGTAAGTGAAACAAATCTACTTGACATGCAGGGGTTGTTTAGAATGTTTAGTTCGGTATGCTGGTGGGCACGCTGAACGTTAATATGAAGACAAAAGTTTTAGATTTTAGAAGAGCAAACTTTGGCTTGCTCAGAACTCAGCTAGAAGGGATTCTGGGGGAAGCTTCCATGGAGGATAAAGAAGTTAGCGGTGCTGGGATTTTTTCAAGAACACTCTCCAGGAAGCACAAAAACAGTTAATTGCCTTTAAAGGCAAGGGAAGCAGGCAGAGCAAGAGATCCCTTTGGCTTAACTGTGAGCTTCTGAGTCTGCTCAAACAAAAAGAGAAGTGGAAAAACAGATGAATACCCGTTGAGAGCTACAAGGGCATTGCCAGGGCATGCAGAGATGCATTTAGAAAAGCAAAAGCTCAGCTCAAGTCAAAACTGGCCAGAGATGTCAAAAACTACAAGAAAGGGTTCTTCAGGTACATAAACAACAAGCAGAAACAGAAGGAAAATATTGGCCCACTGTTAAAAAGGAGAGGTGAATTAGTCACCAACAATGCTGAAAAGACAGAGGTTCTCAACACTTTCTTCACCTCTGTCTTTACCAGCACTGTTGGGCCCCAGGCCTTGGCAACAGCAATCCAGGTTGATGCAAACACAAACCCACCATCAGTGAAGGAAGAGTTGGTATGTGAACTGTTACAGGAGCTTGACCCCTACAAATCGATGGGCCCTGGTGCTATCCACCCGAGGGCGTTAAGAGAGCTGGCTGACATTACTATGAGGTTGCTCTCCATAATCTTTGAGAAGTTGTGGAGAACAAGGGATGTCCCAGAAGACTAGAAGGCAGCCAATGTCCCCCCCCATCTACAAGAAGGGCTTAAAGGAGAATCCAGGAAATTATAGGCCCATCAATCTTATTTCAGTCCTTGGGAAAGTTATGGAACGAAACTTCTTGGGGTCTATCACAACTCAAATGAAGCCCATGATTCAGAAAAGCCAGCATAGATTCACCAAGGGCAAGTCGTGCCTGAAAAACCTGATCGCGTTCTGTGACAAAGTAACCTGCTCGGTTGATGAGGGGTGAGTGCTAGACATTGTCTACCTGGATTTGTCCAAGGTTTCACACAGTTTCACACAGCCTCCTCCCAGAGAAAATAGCTTCATAAGTGATGTGGATGATGAGATCAAGTGTACCCTGATGCAATTTGATGATACTAAACTGAGTAGGGAAGGAAGGCAGAGCCACTCTGCAGGAAGACCTGGATAGGCTGGAAGAGTGGGCTAATAAGAACCTTATGAAGTTCAACAAAGACGAATATAAGGTCTTGCACCTGGGAAAATGTAAGTCAGGAGTGCAGCACAGACTGGGATCTACCTGGCTGGGGACCAGCTCTGTGAAAAGGGACCTGGGCATCCTGGTGGACAACAAGCTTAATGTGAGTGAACAGCGCGCTGCTGCAGCAAAGAAAGCCAACAGGATGCTGGGTTGCATCAACAAAGACATCACCAGCAGAGATAAGGAAGTCATTATCCCAGTCTACTCAGCACTTGTCAGGCCACACCTGGAATACTGTGTTCAGTTTTTGTCCCCACTGTGCAAAGAAGATGTGGACAGGCTGGAGAGGGTCAAGAGAAGGGCCACGAAAACAATCAACTGGCTTTGTTCAGCCTTGAGAAAAGAAGCTTAGGGGAGACCTTATCACCAGGTTCCAGTATTTAAGGGGTGGCTGCAAAGAAGGTGGAGACTCCCTTTTTACAAGGAGTGACATGGAAAAGACAAGGGGTAATGGGTACAAGTTACTCCTGGGAAGATTCCAGTTGGACACAAGAGGAAAATTTTTCACAATGAGAACAATCAGCCATGGGAATAATCTCCCCAACACTGGTCACTTTCAAGATTCAACTCGACAGGGTGCTGGGCCATCTTGTCTAGACTGTGCTGTTGCCAAGAAAGGTTGGACCACGTGGTCCTTGAGGTCCCTTCCAACCTGGTATTCTATGTTTTTATGAGAACGCTAAATATGAGTTATAGTGTGGGCAACTCAGTACTTCATCAATATTTATTATTGATACATTCTTATTAAACACATCACGACCACCATTCTGGGCTCCATCACGCTATGAACAATGCAGACACAGAGCAAAAAACGGTACCTTCTGTTCAAAAACATTTCCTTTTGTGTAACCGGGATCGAATTCTAAATACCTCATGTGTGTGGGTTTTTTGATGGAGTGCTAAAGAAACCAGATCCTGTATAATCTGTAAATGGGGCCAGTAATAATGTAATAAATAAATAAATAAATACACATTTAAATTTTGCTTTCTATAGGAGAATTTCAAATTTATTTCCTGAGAAAATTGCTATCCTGTCTTGTAGAAGGAGTATGGAGTGGGCATAGCTGAAACTGTCAAGTTTTCAATCTTTAAAAAGGAGTCAAAATCTGTGGAAGTATCTTTTGGTAATGTGTGTTTCCCATTTATGAAGAAGTAAAAGCTTAGGGTATAAACTGCCTTGGGCAGGGCATGTAGATTGTAACACTTGAATCAGTGTTTGTTCTTTCGCACTAGTGACACCGGGTTGTTGGATGTTGTTTTTTGACCGTCCTGGCCTGTAGTGGAAATAGTGTGGCTGAGGGAAACACCCGAGAAATACGTTTTGACTGAGGATGATAAAATCCCCCTCCAGGGATGTTCAGAAGAAACTATTACAAGGATGCAACCTACTTCCAAATAAGTATGCACTTAAACTGAGGCCAGAGACATTTATTTCCCAGATGGCATTACAGTGGAATAATTCCTTTCTTGTCCGTGAAGGGGTGCAAAACTCTGCATTGGTCTCACTGGCTTCCCATCTTTGTTCACGCACTAAAGAAATGAACCCTTGCCAAAGTATTCTCAAGAAAAGATAGATCTTTTGTTGCTGGTTTGGTTTTTTAATGTTCCTGGAAAAATGTTCCCCTTCTTTTTCCTGTACAACTTTTTGACACATCTTGCTTTATGTCTGTGTCTTACACTATTGGAAAATATTTTAAATTATATTTTCATTAATGCACAAATCTCAGCTTTCATGGTTAGTTAGTGCAGAGTTGGTAATGTCAGAGGTTAGGAAAACCTCAAGTAATTTGCAGTTGTGAGCAACTACTTACATTGTGTATCTTCTTTACAAACTAAGCATCTCTGTTATAGAGCAAGTTTGGATCTCAAGGAACTGAGATACCACTTGGCACCTGCAGTCCAGTTGATATTATGTAATTAAAATTATCAAGACCAGCCTTTGTGATGAGAATGTTTGCTAAATATCAGTACAGAATATACAATACTGTATAAAAGGATAATACTGCACTTTAAAGGAAATTCTGAAATATGACAGTATTTTTTCATCCTGGAAATTCGTGTAATTAAATCCTCAAAGACTTGAGCCTCCTCAGCCTCACCTATTTTCAGTGCAAATTGTGTTGGTTTTCTCTCTTCAGAGAGAGTTCCATGACACCGTGTAAGGTCAAGATGTTGAAGCCCAAGGCTGTTTACATTTAAGTCACCAAACCTTAATTTTTCTTGGTAGCAGTCTGGGGGGAGAGAGGGAGCAGAAGCATATAAATTAGCTATTTTCTAATGCAGAACTACAGAACTGATCAAGTAAGCTCCATAAAGCCTAGAAACAAGTTCTTATAGTAGCATTCTCCCCATAACGTCCATCCCACACCCCTGCACCCATGAACCTGGTATCATCAACATCCTTGTTTGATGCTTTTTCAGAACTTTTTATTGGTGCTGAATGTCTGTACTCCTACTGACTCAGAGTTTAGTGCTCCACACCTCTGAATACCATGCCTGCCATGCTAAGGATGACCTCAGTTACAGAACCAAAGTTACTTTTTGCCAGATCTTTGTTGTATCTGAGGGGGAAAGGAAATATGTCCTGTTTACAAACTGAAATATTCTTAAAGCTGTTTTTCTGTGGTAGTCATCTTGATAATTTTTTTTTCATCAGCTTATAGGATGAAAAGAGGTGAACTAGTATTTTTCTTGCTTTCTGGTTTTCATGCACTTGCAGCCCAGCAGTGCCATACAGCTGATGAATTCCTGGGACTCTGATGTGAGCCATGCTTTGAGGAAGACAAGGCTTCTTGAGCTCCCTTCCCTCTGACACTGCTGAATCAGCACAAGTTGGCTCATCTGTGGCCTTGCTGATTGGTCTTTTCATTCCTAGAGCAGCCAGCCTGCAAAACAGCATAGCTACTGCCTGTTTGTATCAGGCTGAGGTATACTGGTCTGCTGTCTTCACTCCATGAGAAACATTTCAAAATCCAGTTGTGTGGTGGCTAAGCCAGCAACTTTGGTTTTCAAGGACTGTAAAACCATTCTCTTTAAAAGTAGTAGCTGAATAAAAATTCATGATGCAGTATTAAATTATTGCTCAGTTTCCTGTAATTTATTATAAATTATGTGTAATTATATCCCACCAGGATTCACTTGAAAAGCAGACTAAATCTTATCTGACTCCTGGGCCAGGAACAGGTACAGCTAGGCTGAGATAAGTGAGAAACCTTTAAAAAATATGCTGTGTAGTTCACTTTCCAGTTTCACAGTTCTATTTATACTTGATTTAATCTAGTAATTTTAATTTTAAATTGAAAGCTAAATCAGACACTCTCTGCAGAACTTAATACGATAACAACCCAGGGAAGCATTGCTCTGTTGTAGAACTGATGAAACAGTGCAGCCACTCTGCACTCTTTGCTGGGGTTTGCCCAGCCTTTATGAAGTGGATGCTGAAAAGGTGCACGTCTTATTTTCTGCAGTAGCTGCATACACAGTACATATTGTTAAATCTGAGACACAAAGTAGTGTGGTGGGATGGGATTCTGCTCAGTGGAGTTTATCTGGAGCTTACAGGCCTGAAGGAAGCTGTCTAGAGCTAGTCATTACCTTTTGGCATGCATAAACTCAGTCGTTGACTCTTGGGGAAAATCTTTTTTAAAAAAGCCTACTAATCATTCATAAGCATTTATCTTCCCAAGGAGTCCATTTTCACTGATGTGAATAATGAAATTTATTTAACTCCATTTTGCGTTTGGGTGAGAAGGGGGTATGAACTGTGTGCTGAGGAAGCAAGAGGGCTGTCTCAGTGGTGAAGGGCAGGCACTGCTAGCTGAAGGGCTGCTGAGATGAGTGGAGAGCTGAAGTGGTCAAACAGAAGGGGGTGACTTGCACTCCAGAAAACAATTTGTCTCTCTTTCATTTTTCTGAAACAAAGTTAAGAAACCTTCTTTAACATATCTTAAGTGATACAAATATATAGAATTTTTAAACTGCTTTTCCGCTGATCTCCACATGTACAGTAGTTAAATTACTACTGTAGCTTTCGGGGACAGACCCCAGGAAGAAAACCACAAATATGTTCCAAAACTTTTTACTAAAAAACCAAGTCTAAACTTAAAAAAAGTGGTAATTTCCTTGAAATTTCCCTCTTCAATGTTGAATACAATCTGGTTATGCCTGTCATCATGATACTTAAGGAACTTGTACATATGAATTCTTAAAGAAATTGAAAACAAGTCAGCACCTACTCTGGTGAAAAAATGTGCTGAAAGTCTCTGTGAAGTTTCAGGATGCATGTTGTCCTCAGAATAGCATGGATATGAATCCATATACAAAACCAAGCTGCATTTAGAGACAAGAAAAAGCTGAGTTTGTGTGGAATCTAATGACATTTCATTGTAATGCCATCGCTTAGTACAGCCACTGCGCTTTCTATTTACAAATGTGTCTGAGCTCTTCTTTTATTTATCTTACTTTCTTTTCTCCTCCGTTCCTCCAAGACTTGTTGCATCTTACCTTTGATTAGACTATTAGATTATGACCTTTGGGTTACACAGTATGTCTCATTATATACTTGCATGGTATTTAGCACATTAGGACTTAAGCCCACATACTTTCTTGGAGAGCTGAGAACTTTTCACATTATGATTCAGCAGTACAAAAATCTAATAAACATGGCTTTGTTTTCAAGAATTAAGAATAAACATGCGAAATATGTACAAGCGTTTCCTGTTCATCTCACATGCTTCACCTTGCACAGTGGTTTGGGCGGATTCTGATTGATCAGAAACTGTTTGGGAGGGCAGAGAGTCCTCTGTACCTACTAAATGTAAACATGCCTGTAAAGTATAGCCTCTGAAATCATATAAGATCGAGCTAGCTACGTTACAGTTTGTACAGAGTATTGCTTCTAGACTTTATGTCAAATTTCAGTCCAAATTCTCACAACAGAGCTTTAAATTCCTGGAAATGCTCAGGGACAGTTATCATTAGAACACTGTGGGTGTTGCTGCACTTACACTGATGTCAAGATTGCGTTAAATCCCTATATACAGGTATTACAATCCTGAAATATTTGATGTTAAATCCCTCAGCTGCCAGCACCAGTCCTGCCTTACCAAAAAGAATACTTGGGATGATGACTAATACCTTGAAAGGGCACACAGCATGAACAGTAGTCAACTCACGTTAAAAAACATGGATGATCTTGTACCAAGTCATACTGGAGGTTCTGATGTCCTCTAAACTGTCATCTTGGTACACGATGACTATTCATCTTTATGTGGTACAGCATGAGCAGTAAGTATGCTCTGCTTGTGATGAAACTTTGTTTATAAATACAATGCAGCAGAGAAGGAGGACGTGAAGTTTCTGCTTCACTGTCCTGTCAGTACGGCTCATTTATTTTCAAGGTATTAAAATAATAACTTTCAAGGGCACATTGCAAAGCCTGTTTTTATAGAGAGAAAGTTGGGAATAAGGGACAACTGAATGCAGCCAGGCTGGGGACCAGTAGTTTTCCAGGTTTTTTTGAGTAAACCTATCTTGTGATATCTGTTCTAGCTTTGCTGTTTTCAAGAGGGAAAAAGGGTAAGAGCTATCAGGAGAATGTAGGTTGTCACTGTGCTGGTCTCTTGTCTTCCTATAAAGCCAGAGGATGTTAATAGGTCTTAACCCTATCATAGAGCAAAATGGTGTTTTAACCTTTCATTACTGGTTCAAGTGTCTTAAGATTTTGATTTTAAATTTTATTATGGTATTTAACATCATATGTTATGATTATCATATGTTACAAGAACTATCATATTCTTTGTCTAGTACTGCAGATGACTCAGTTCAAAATTCTTAGGGCAGCAAGGAAGAAGCACAGCAAGCTCACTACCCTGGACTGTAAGAGAGCAGAATTTGGCATCTTCAGGGATCGGCTTGGTAGAGTAACATGGGACAAAACACTGGAGGGAGGAGGGGCCCAAGAAAGTTAGTTAATATTAAGGATCGCCCTCTCCAAACTCAGGAGCAATGCATCCCAGCAAAGAGGAAGTCAGGCAAAAACACCAGGAGGCATGCACGGATAAGCAAGGAACTCCTGGACAAACTCAAACAGAAAAAGGAAGCCTACAGAGGGTGGAAACAAGAACAGGTAGCCTGGGAGGAATACAGAGAAATTGTAGAAGCAGCCAGGGATCAGGTTAGGAAAGCTAAAGCCCTCATAGAGAATAGCTTCTATAGGTACGTCAGTGATAAAAGGAAGACTAGGGAAAATGTGAGCCCTCTCTGGAAGCAGACAGGAGACCTGGGTACTGGGGGTATGGAGAAAGCTGAGGTACACAGGTGGGTCCTGAGGGAACCGGTGGATGAAGTTGCTAAGCCACTTTCCATTATATTTGAGAAGTTGTAGCAGTCTGGTGAAGTTTCCACTGACTGGAAAAGGGGAAACACAACCACCATTTTTAAAAAGGGAAGAAAGGAAGACCTGGGCAACTACAGGCCAGTCAGTCTCACGTCTGTGCCAGGCAAGATCATGGAGCAGATCCACCTGGAAACTCTGCTAAGGTACATGGAAAATAAGGAGGTGATTTGTGACAGCCAACATAACTTCACTAGATGCAAATCGATCTGACAAATTTGGTGGCCTTATACAAAGGAATGCCTCAGAGTAATTCAGTCCACATTCATCTGCAGTTGTATTTGTATCTACTAATAGAAAATGTTAGGTTTTCCACACCATCCTTTAAGAGTTTCTTGATGTTACTGTGAAGTGTTGGGAAGGAGTAATTTCAGATTATGGAGCAGATCCTGCTGGAAGTTCTGCTAAGGCACATGGAAAATAAAGAGGTGATCTGTGGCAGCCAACATGGCTTCACTAAGGGCAAAATTGTGCCTGACAAATTTGGTGGCCTTCTATGACAAGATTACAGTATTGGTAGATAAGGGGAGAGCAACAGATGTCATCTATCTGGACTTGTGCAAAGCATTTGATACTGTCCTGCATGACGTCCTGGTCTCTAAATTGGAGAGACATGGATTTGACTGATGGACCACTTGGTGGGTAAGGAACTGGCTAGATGGTTGCACTCAAAGAGCTGCATTCAACAGCTTGATGTTCAAGTGGGGAGCAGTGACGAGTGGTGTTCCTCAGGGGTCAGTACTGGGACCACTGCTGTACAGTATCTTTGTCAGCGACATGGATTGAGTGCACCCTCAGCAAGTTTGCCAATGACACCAACCTGTGTGGAGCAGTTGACATGTTGGAGGGAAGAGATGCCATCCAGTGGGACCTGGACAGGCTTGAGAGGTGGGCCCGTGCCAACCCCATGAAGTTCAACAAGGTCAAGCGCAAGGTCCTGCACCTGGACTGGGGCAACCCCAAGCACAAATACAGGCTGGGCAGATAATGGATTGAGAGCAGCCCTGAAGAAAGAGACTTCAGGGTGTTGGTGGATAAGAAGCTCAACATGAGCCAACAATGTACACTTGCAGCCCAGAAGGCCAACCGTACCCTGGGCTGCATCAAAAGAAGTGTAGCCAGCAGGTTGAGGGAGGTGATTTTGCACCTCTACTCAACTCTGGTGAGACCCCACCTGGAATACTGTGTCCAGCTCTGGAGCCCGCACCATAAGAAGGATATGGATGTATTGGAGCATGTCCAGAGGAGGGCCACAAAGATGGTCAGAGGGTTAGAGCACCTATCTTATGAAGATAGGCTGAGAGAGTTGAGGTTGTTCAGCCTGGAGAAGAGAAGGCTCTGGGGGAACCTTAGAGCAGCCTTCCAGTATCTGAAAGAGGCCTACAAGAAAGCTGGAGGGGACTTTTTACAAGGGCATGTAGTGATAGGATAAGGGGTAATGGCTTCAAACTGGAAGAGGGTAGATTTAGAAAAAATATTAGGAAAAAATTTTTCCCTGTGAGGGTGGTGAGGCACTGGGACAGGTTGCCCAGGGAAGTTGTGGAGGAAGTGGTTTTTTTCTTTTTTTGAAAGTGTTCAAGGCCAGGTTGGATGGGGCTTTGAGCAACCTAGTCTAGTAGGAGGTGTCCTTGCCCATGGCAGGGGGGTTGGAACTAGATGATCTTTAAGGTCCCTTCCAACCTAAACCATTCTACGATTCTATGGTTCTATGATTTATCTAGCTTGTTTCTTTCAACAGTAATATCTGCTTTGGATTACTCTACTACAATTCCTGCTAAATTGGGATACTGAGATTTGATCCAGCTAGTGCTCAGCTGATGTATGCCAGAGAAAACAACTACCTTGTTTCAGTGTTCAGCATATATGTCGTCTGTGATTAAAAGGTTGGAATAAAGATTTGAGAACAAGCATTTGGAGCTGCTGGGAATTAAGTTTAGTATTTGATCTGCATTCTCCTTTTGAAATAAATCAATGGGTGACAGATGAATCAGATGCTGCTGCCTTAGAACATCATTTCTCAATTTGTCTTTTTTTTTTTTTTTTTTTTTTTTTTTTTTCACAAATCTCTTCCTATGCTTGTGTATGAGTATTATTAATAATTTGGTGTGGTGGTTGTTTTGTTGGGGTTTTTTGTTGTTGCTTTTTATTTATTTATTTATTTTTATTATTTTTTATTTTTATTTTTAAAATGTTGGCAGAAAACTATCCTGTTAGGAAAAAAGCTTTGATGCTCAAGCTGTATTCCTCTGGGTGTGCAGACCTGAAACAGGTAAAATGGTGTAGCTTGGAGAAAGACTAGTAATTGAACCACAGTGAAAGGAAGACTCAGGGCACAGTTGTTGATGGGTCTCATCGCTGCTGGAGCTATGCCTTTACTTAGCAGAGGTCCCAGGGTAACAGAAAAGGATGGAGAGAGCCTGAGAGGTAGTGATATGTTGTCCAGAAGTCCCGATCTCCTTCTGCTCCTGGTCTTTGTATTGCCTTCTCCCAAAATCCAGCCTGCCTCCCACTGTGATCTCTGGGCACCCTGGTAGTGTTTGCCCCTTCAGCCTGAGAACTGTGGCTTCCTGCGACAGGGGCAGGTGCTGTAATATTAATGGAAAGCTCTTTACATGCTTGGTTTTCCACATTAGGGAGTATATGTGGAATCTTTATTAGATGCTAATGTCTTATTAATTTTGTTTCATCCCAAAGGATGGTGTTGTGGTTTGGGCCAGATTGGCCACTGAAATGAATGACAGATGCTCTCCCCAGTCTCTCCCTTAAGAGAGAGAAAGATGAGAGAGAGACAGACTTATGAGTTTAAAAGAATGCTCGCTTATGTGAGCAACACATCATTGGGCTTTCCAAAATAATAATAACATGCAAAATAAGTTGCTACGAAACAGTGACATATATTTAAAAAATCAGTAAAGCAGAATGTTTATTCTGATCCTATGTTGACTCACAGAGTGAAATAGTTAAATAGTTTTGTAGGAATCAGTGTGCTTACAGATGTTTTGGAGGAAGGAAAGATAGAATAAGAAAACATGGATGGTTTTCAGGTGAGACTGTAGGCATATGGAGTAGCGGCTGAGTAGAAAGTTACCCTTTGAATTTCTGGGGTTCTGCCAATGCCAACATAGAGCTGTGTTTATCATTGTAGGAGTTTCATAGTTCAGGTGCAAATATTTTAACAATTCACTGTAAATGCTGCTGGGTTTAGTGATGCTTTTCCAGATAAAGATCAGTATGCTGGTTAAGGAAAGCAGCAAAAAAATAATAAATTAAATTATTATGAAGAAACTTCAAGCAAAGTGTTCTGTAGAACACAGATTTTTTTTCCCTGCACCCTGGATACTCTTTTGTGTTTGTTTCTGTAGGGTTTTTTTCAAAGCTTAAGCCCTCCTTGGAACTCCATTTTGATGAAAACATGCATAAATAATTCTGAAGTTTCAGTGTGGCTACTGAAATTTATCATCATGTGGTATAAAACCTGAAGTCTGTGCTGAAGTGTTTGCATTGACAAAGCTCCTACTGACACAGGTGAGAGCTTTGTCTGACTTAACACTTTAGGGTTTGGTTTGAGAAAATGAAGAAAAAACCTCAATAACACAAGAGATAAGCAAGATTAAAAAGAAATGTATTATAGACAAAAAGAAATTCTACATATTCCACAGCAGAGAACTAGATTGGACGTGGCTTCCCTCAAATGAGATAGAAGAAAGGAATGCTGAGATGGTCTGGTCTCATTGTCCCGGTCCAAAGGCTGTGCGGGAGTATTTCAGTAGGGCTAGTGCTGCTTGAAAAAGCTGAGCTCTCAGATACATCAGTTCATCCTTTCATGTTACATTTTAACACAATTATGAGTAGTAATGCTGCAGTCTTTCAACACACAGACAACACATATAGCAGCTCTCCAGGATAACAGAGCTCCATGAGGTAACACCCTGGTCCTAGTTGTACCTTTTTTTAAAAGACTAAACACAAATAATGCACAGAGCCCAAAGTTTTGTGTGCATTCTAAGCTGATTGCTTAGATGTGTGCTGGTGATGTGCACTTGATTAATATGCTCTGGAGAAGATGATTTAAACAGCTATGCCATCAGCTAAAATGAAGGAAATAGAAGCTCTCTTTTTCCTTACAGATAAATCTTCACTGGCAAAAAAATGTTACATGTTTTACTGCACACCCCCCTATTTTGAACTGAAATAATGAGCGAAAAAACCTTCAAAAGCTTTCAATTGTTCATTTACAAAATAATAAATCTTTCTAGTAGTGTTTCCTTGGATTTCATCAATTAATAGCAGTGAAAATGAGAGTTAAAAGCTTTTGATGTCATCAGAATGTGCCTGGAGAGCAACACGAGGTCAAGCATGTGATAACTACAGCAGGCTGGATCAGTCAGGTGGCCACATCCAATTCCAGATGTTACACCGGCATCACCCTCATATCCAGGATGGAGAGTCACAGCAGTCCATGGTGGAGATGGAAATGAACAGTCTCCATCTGAGAGGAGGGGGGCAAAACCACAGAAACCATGGAAACAAAGTGAAACCCAAATGTTTGGAAACTGATACTATTGGTCCCAGTGTAGGGAGAAACCCTGCAGGTCTTCAGGGTTTTGCACAATGCTGACCTGTGGTGTTCCTACCATTACTGATTGGAAAGACAATATATTGAACAGGTCATCTACAGCCATCAGCTTCATCAGCTTCAACCTGCTATTCATCATCCAAAACCTAATTGTTCCCAGGGCATTTAATGATAACTGAACCAAAGAAAATGATATGAGAACTGTCAACTGGCAAAAGGAAACAACCACGGCTACCATCTTTGCCAGAGTATTAAAAAAAACCAAAAAAACAAAAAGAAAAAACATTGGCTCCAGCTGGGACCAAAGACATCAAATGTTTTCCTCTGCAGTCACTTAATGAGTCTCTGCTGTCTGGACAGTTGTCAGTCAGGTGTATGTCAGTCTTTATCAACCCTGAAACAGGCTGATCCTCAGCCTTGCTTAATTGTCATGTTCTGTTTGTTTTTTCCTTCAGGTCTTCATACTATTCATGTTGTATTTTTATCTTCAGTCCTTGAGTTACTATTACTGACTTAAATTCTGTGGTTTGGGTTTGGGGTTTTTTTTTTATGTTTCCTATCTTGCCTGGCTTTAGCTTTTTTATACTGTCACAGCTCAACCACTGTTCTTTCAATAAAGCTAAACCGGGGATGCACAACTGCATCCTGGGTCACAGTAGCTGCACGCCAGATTACAGATTACAATGGCATGACAACAGAGTTACTAGTTGCTTGAATTCTTTTTAGAAGCACCTCAGGTAAGCCTTCCAGAAAACTAAGAAAGATTACAAAAAGGTGCTATTCCTTAGTGGGTTTGTTGTATGTTATATGCACAGCAATGCATATGAATTAATGCATTAAAAAAATCTGGATCTTAACATGAACAGTGCACAAGCAAACATATGAACTATAAAAATTTAACTAATGATTTAGAAAAACAGATAAACCCTCTGACATGGGATTCCACTGCAGTTTTACTCTGATTATCGATGTGTGCATTTGAGGGGCTCAGCATTCCACTCTTCAGGTGAAATATAGTATTAGTAGTTGGGAAAAACATATTTGAAGATTAGGATTTGAAATTTCAAAACAGAAGAATCAATACTTGAATTGGAAAGGTGGAGTTCAAAACAAATAAAACCTCAACTCCCTTCTTATGATATGATCTCTTTAGGTTTTAGAAATTATTTTTTCACAGAATCTGATTGTAGCCAGAATGATGAAACTGAGTTTCCATGAATATTTTTTGTTTAAATGTTTACATAATTCATTCCAGCCTTCTTTACTCCTCCTTGTTTTATTTGTGAGCATTTTTGTGTATCAGGAATATTTGTAGATAGCAAATATCAGAATAAATTGAGCTGCAGACAGTGGAAATGCTTTTAAGCATGCACAATCAGCCAATTTAAATTATGAAGTAATTGTCCCATGTCCTCCATATGACATAGGGTTGATAGAACATATAGATCATATACATATATGATAGAAAAATATCATGTGATTTAGAAAAATATACAATTTAGCTGATAAAAATTTCTGTCTTCCATACATTTGTAAGCAAAAAAGGTAAGGCCACTGTCTTCAAAAACAGCTTGGGAAGTGCCAGCCTTCAGGTGTGTTTGTCAATTTTACTGGCTAAATGTATGTTTCTGTAGGATCAGTGTACAAGTTTGTTGGAGGTATTTACTTGCAGTTGGTATGTGATACTGAGGTATATGCTGCATCTCAGAAAGATATAGCCAAAGGAAGGAAATCATGCACAATAGAATGAGTGAAGAGCAACAGAATGGGAGACAGAGCGGACACGTGCCTCTGCAGAAAAAATTGTAAATTCAGATCCAGCTAAATTTTAGTTTCACAAACACTGAAGAACCTACAGCCAATAAAATGTCATTCATTTATTATGCGTGGAAAAGATTTCAAACATTCTTCTCTGAGGAGTACTGTTCATGCAGAGACAGAAAATTTAACAAAATTTCTGAAGCAGACTTTAATGCTCCAGCTAAGTAACACAATGTGTTTTCTGGAGATTATAGATTCCTAATTATAAGTGCAATGCTATGAAATTAGTGAACCATTATTATTTTTTTAACAATAGGTGACTGTTAAATAAATGAAACATGGTTACTTTCCATAGGGGTTAAGAGAAGAGTCTAAAAAAGGCATTTAATTTTTTTAAAAACTGAAAACCAATACAAATGTAGAGTTGGGTTGCTAATGAGGAATATAATGTGGAGGTTCTGAATTGGATTTTAAAATGGCAACCCTTAATCTGTATCAATGTATGCAGGATGTCCAGTTACAGAGTTAAAATAGTATGGGTTTCATCGTTAGCATAGTCCTCGTTGGGTTCAGAGTTGGCTTAATTTCTGTGGCTGTGGGATAGCACTCAAGAAGACCACTGAGAATGGAAATGAATCAGAATGTGCTGAACATCTTGCATGGTCATAGAATGTAATTCCAACTGGACTTCTTGTTTTCATAGTTAATTATTGAAGTTCTTAATGTAAAAAATTGTCAGGTGACTTAATTAGAATAACTGTATGGTTTCATTTGTTAATGAAAAGAAAAAGGACCAGTGGAGAATAAGCGAATTTGAAACAATGAATAAGAAACAGGGAAAGGAAATTATGCTGAAATTAAGTATTGTTGTGTTCCTTATTTGATTTGTGACTGCTTAATAATGGTAACTCTCATCTGCAACATTAATAATGCTGTAAAAATCCATTGCCCAGTGCTAATTTACAAGGGAATACTTACAGAATGAACTAATGAAGGAAACAATAAATTAATTAAGAACTTGTTCTTACAATACAAGTCAACTAAATTGACTGCAAGTGTATCTTTGAAGTGCTACTTTACAAAAATACCACTACAAAAAGGTAGTGTGTATGAGGAGCATGTAATTTTTCTTCCCCAAAGTAAGTTCAACACAGAAGGTATTAATGTAATACCTATTCCTGTCTCCCCTCAAGCTCGCTATTGTTCTTGTTCAGCTGTTTCTGAAGGAACTGGAAAGAAACAGGTATGCTGTACTGTCACATGTAGTAACTCTTGTTTTCGCAACAGTTTGTTCAGAGGATGCTGGTGCTGTACAGTAATGTGTCTGACTAGTCAGATATCTTTGGACATTTATGATGACGGTCCAGGGGGGTCTTCAACTGGTAGTGTGGACTGACAGGTGCTGAAGAACATTGTACCACCCACCGCTTTGATTTTAAGAGGAATAGGGAAAGTGATTCAGTTTCATAATTAACACAATCCCTTGCATGCAGGTGTTCCTTTTTCATCTGATTGTCTCTGAGATTTATGAACTCCACTGCATGGAGCAGCTGCTGATATCGACTACAGACATTGAGTTGCTCTGAAAGGCTGTGCAAAGCTACATCAAGAAACATAAGAGGAAATTGAAATGGCAAGACTTTGGAGATGGCTGATGAGGCTGGCTGATAGCTTCCACTCTGGAGGGAACTGTAGGGTGTGCTTTTGCATTAGGGAAAAATGGGCAAGAAACTTGGACAGAATGTTGTAATGGCAAACATATTTTCTTGCTGCTTATTAATATCCCTTCTGAATGTCTGTGCTGGTGACTGTTAAGCCATTTAGTGACATTTCAAGGAAATGCAAAAAACCCCTTCTATTATAACTGAGGGAACACATGACTAAGGAATCGCTGAAGTTTTAGGGTGTCCAGCTGCTGAGAGCAATCCAATCCTCCTTTCAGCTACCTGTCCACTGTATGCATTGCACAAGGTTGCTTATGAGGGAGGGGTGGGCTCCGTAGGTGAGAGGTCTGCTTTGCAAACTCCTTGGACGGCTGCTTCTCCAAATGAGCTCTGCGGGATGTGGATCAGAGGTTTCACAACGCATCAGTTCACTGCTGTGAAGGAGCTGTGACTTGCACGGAGAAGGAGGAGACCTTCCCTTTTCCTTCTGGTCTATCTTCCCAAGTGACAGGCAAGACTGGCCGCATCGGACACCCACCACTGAGAGCTCAGCTGCCACCCCTCTTAGGTCCTGCTTAGACTTCTCTCAGAATCTAGGATAAAAATGTAATCTTTCTCCCCAAAAAAGTTTGAATTCAAGATACGCCTGTTTCTCAGCAACCAATACACAAAGGTCCTGTGACAGGACTTTTGAAATACTAGTTTTGAGGGAAAAATTGTGCAAAGTAGCAGGTCCATGTGTGGTGGGTGTGAGACTTCAGAGAAGGGACTTCTGATGGAGCAGGTTGGTGGTGTGAGTCACTGATACAAGCGCTGCGAGGTAGCAGGAAGGACAGTGCGCGGCATGCCTGCACATTTTGCGGTAAGGCAGACATGGTTTCTCCTTACTGTACCTCTGTCCTGCTAAACTGGTCCTCTTCAGCCAACAAAGTTTTTCTCACTTGCTACCGATGTGAAGTCCCTTCTCGTTCTCTGTGAAAGATGGTACCAAGAAGCAGCCAAGTGAATTGCTGCACTTTAGCAGGATCCTCCCCTTAACATGGTCATATGTAGTGTGTTATTTTTCAATTGGAAATTATTTTCATCGTTCATTTGGAAGGGACAGGATTATTTTACAGCTTTGCATATAAAATACATCCATTTACTGGATAAACGTAATGGCAAGTTGTGATTAGAGACATGAGTGAGAAGCTGCAACTAAGCCAGTTATTTAACCATTTATTTTTAGGAAAATTTTTCTGATATAAGAAAAAGCACAATTTTTCATATGTAAGATTGAAAGGGAAGTTTATGGGTAAGTGTAGCTGAACTGTCAGTCTAAAAATTTATCTTATGATTACCTAAATCTTAATGTTGAAAGAGAAAACCTAGGAGAAAAATAGAGCTTCTCTGAGGGTTTTTTCTTTTCTCTCTACTGCAAATCTTATGCTGACTGATTAAAAGTCAGCCGTACTGTAGTATTTCATGATGTCTTCAAGCACAGAAGTTTGACCAGTTTACATAAATAATATTATGACACTAAAAATAAGTTTACCCGTGTCTGCTGTTGTTTCAGCTTGGCTTAAAGGCAGACTGGAGTTATCCAGATAAATATTTTTCAGAAGATCGTGTCTTCTCTCATGTGATCAACTAGAAAAAAATAGTCCACCTACCATAATAATATTAAAGAAAAAAAAAATTACAAGGAGAAGATCAGATGTCTCTGTACAGCGGTCTGGCAAAGATGCATACAAGAATCCAGTCTTGTTACCAATGAGGTTGCAACATGTAGCACCAAAAATAGAATTTTAAACTGAATCTAAAAGTACATCAACAAGTCATGTAGTTAAATAAGTGTGATTTTCCTTTATAATGAGAATAGTAAGGGAAAAAAGTGGATTTGTGGTATCAGGCTGAATAGAGGGAAACTATGACAGATGAAGCAGAGTCTCGCAGTTTTAGTCAAGAGGTGGAATGGAAAGACTGCTCCAACTAATACAAGGTGCTGGGTTTCTTGTGCTGTCTTACAGATCACTCTGGTAAATCCTGTCACTTGAGGAAAAGTCCTACTGTTTCTTATACAGGCCATGGTCATTATTTCCACTGTCTTAAGATCTCCTGAAGGTAGGCTGCAAATATAAACACTATTTTCAGCTTTCTAAGTTAAAGAAATAGATTCCAGTTGACAGAAATCATAAATTTAAGTGATATAGATAAACCAGTATATCTGGAACACCATCTCTTTCAATATTGTCTGTGATATCTCATTAATGTTGAGAACCACTTGCATATGCACATATGTATCTTCTTCCTTACTTTCCAGTTAAGACTGATTTTGTTTAAAGCTGTAGATGCATTTTATAAGGTAGCAATGGTTCTGACATGTAATTTTACAATGAGTTAAGTGTTGTCTATTGTCCCTTCTCCTGGACATCTTAGGATTAATATTTTATGGAAAGAAATGATGTGGACTTTTCTCTCAAATGTCTTTGCTTTGAATACTTTGCATAGAGAGAAAAAAAAAACTGAAGAAATACAGATATCCCTCAATGATTTTAAGTTCTTTATAAAGTAACAGGGCTTTAGATTTTGGATGAGCATGTAATCTTGTTCAAACTAGTTTTTTGTGAAATTTCGGGAAATTATCCAAGAAATTCCAAGCAAAAATATGTTGAAATGTAAGAAAAAGTATTAGAAGTTTTCTTCATTTTTAAAATGTGAAAAGTGTTAATTTTTATTATTGGAAGTAGCTTAAGCCTATAAAAGCTTTCTTTCATGCTATCACTGTTGCTGGCATGCAATGATTACATGTTCTAATT
>VFFE01007157.1:14565-29557 GCA_008921705.1 Burhinus oedicnemus | reverse complement strand
TTGAAATGTCCAAACAAACTCTTTTCAAATTAATACAAACGATTCTGTTTCATTGAAACTTTGAATGTTTGTTTTCAATTTCATTCAAAGTTGTTGGGTTTTAAAATTTAATATGCTAGTATTATGAGTGAAGTTAAACTGAAATAAGAGCAGTTTAAAGGGCTAGGCTTTCCTAACACTTGATTTTAAAAGGTTTGTGAAAACCTACCCTGTGCTGTCTGGCCATGCTGCTCTAAGTAGATCAGCTGAAGAGCTGAAGCAGGTGGAACATCAGAGATGGCAATTTTTGCATCTAGTATGAGAGCTTGCAATATCAGATTCTTGATGTATTACAAATAATTATAAAGACATTTAATAACTGTTTCACTTTACATGGTGTTAATTTTTCAAGCTGTGAGACTTGTCGTTCATCACTATGAGCAAAATAAAAACATCTTTTTCTTCTTAGATGAGAATTATCATTTTTTTGGTCTCCATATTCTGAATATAGTTAGAATCTCCCAAAAGTCCTACTTGTTAGTGGAATACTGGCCTTGTCTCTGAATGAGTAGTATAATATTGAAAACAAAATTATGAAGCAGTTTCATCTGTTTGACCTCAGACTGCTTATGCTGGTCAGTTAGCACTATTGTCTTCATCTACAGGAGCTGGACTGTTATCCTATCCCATGCTGTTCTGCTGTTTCTTCGTCTGCAAACTAGCTTGCACGTCCCATGGTTTTTCTGCATTGCCCGACAACTGTTTTGCTGTGGTACTTTGACTGCCTCTTGCAGTGAGAAAGCAAACCTTATACCTTGTATAATTAATTTTCTCCTTTGATTTCCTCTCCTTCTTGTTCAGGAGATGAAACTGTGGCTCCAAAAGATATTGGTGAAAATTTAATGTAGATTCCGGTTCTGATATTGCTAGGCAGAGCTGTCATTTATTCAAAACTGGAAAGGGAGAACTGCCCGCTTTTTTAATTTGCACTGTTCTCTTCCTCACATTATACAGGAGATAATTTGAATGACGGGTTCAGTAGAAATGGAAAGTAAGGTACTGTAGATAACACTGTGGATGATACTTTGTCATAGCAGCCCTCTCTGGAAAGGTACCTAGCAAAAACCCAAGCACACATGGTGCCTGAGCTCTGCTGGGGGGTGAATCACCCCTTCTTTTCCTTCCTTATGGCTCCCACATGACATTTGCTAGCCTCGACTTGCTCTTAACCCATGGATTAATGGTTTAAGTCCCTCTGGCACGTCTTGGCACCTTTGTGCATATTCAGTGTGTCTCCAGGCTGTTTCTTTCTCACTTCCCAAAGTCTCCCCTAGTTCTCTGCATTTGTCATAACCTCAAAATGGGCTTGCTCCTCATTTCCAGGGGAGCTTTCAAAAATGTAAAGCTGAACTCTTTGGCAGGTTTTTAATCTCTGATAACTATTTTTAGCACACTGAACTATTGGGAGAAGAGTATTAAATATACCCTATGTGCTGCACTAAACAGTGAAGGTGAGAGAGTAGGAGTTTGAAATGGGCTCACTGGGGAGCTCTCTAAGGCTGGTACATGCAGGAAGCAGGGTTCATCACTGGACACTGTCAGCTAAATGTATAGGAATGACTAGAAATGGGATAAGGAAGATTATGCCTGCTTGCTCTGGGGATTGTGCTGCATCTCTTTTTTTTTTGTCTTGAATTGGCCTGTTCAGCTACCCTGCCGCTGCTGCTGAAGGGAACATTGCCTGAGTTCTCTTCGAATGGGCATGTTTTTGCATTACCATGGGGCCTGAGCTGCTATTACCCCATAATCTCAATTTTTCAGATTGTAAATCCACTTAATGAAGGAAGGATAGAGTTCAAGAAGCCTTCAGTAGTAAATCTGCAGCATAAATAATATTTAGCTTGTGTACATGACTGTGATGCTGATGTTAGCAGGAATTGAGAGTAAGATTTCTCTGAAATGTGCTCCCCATGCCCTGATTCCTCGGTGTCTTACTATGCTTCACTTCTCAGTAGTACCTGCTATCTGTTACCAGAGTTGTTGGCGACCTGTACTTCAAGGGCTAAAAACTTGCCTTTTCCCATGTTATTGTGAAATGCAACGTAGCCATGGGGCTCTGTTCTGTAGGGAAACTGATTTTTTTGGAGCATGCCTGGATACCTGCAGTCCTGAGAGCACATGGAGTGGTGAGAGGGACCAGAGCAGTACAACCAGACCAGGAACATGACTGATTCATACCACTGTCCATCCACTACACAATGTTGTTAAAAACTTTCAAACTGTTAAAAAGGACTTAAATCTTTGGCAGACTTACAGCTTAGAAACTGCAGCAGGTTGGATGAAAGCAAGGTAAAATACAGGGGTTTTTTTAACATTCTTGTTATTGGATAGGGTTCAGCTGCTGCTGGGAAACTTGTTTACAACAGAGCCTTGTTTTCATTTTTGCTACAGAGGCACTTCAAAAATATTCAAAACAGTGTTTTCAGGCACTCACTGAAGCCACCTGAAGTTCCTGCATTCACAGCATCCTCTGGCAAGGGGCTCCACATGTGTATGTACTATTGGTTTTGTAAGCAGCCACCTTTTGCTGGTTTTGAACCTGGCTCCAGCCACCTTCGTTTGATGGCTTCTGTTTATTTGCAGTAACAGAGGAAACAGCCAGTCCCTATCCACTCCTTCTCTGGCAATTATGATCTTGTAAACCTCTATCATTTCACTCAAGCTTAATCCTTTTTCCAGGCTGTCTAAATTTAGTCTACTCTACCATTCCTCTTGTGAAAGCTCCTTTAGTTTTGAGTATCTTTGTTGCCTGCGTTCAAGAATTTTCCAGTTCTAATGGATCTCCTTTGAAGCTAGGGTATCAGGACTGCTCAAAGTATTCAAGGTATTGCATTCAAGTAAAGGATTTATACAGTGACGCAATTACATTTTGTGTTTTGTTGTCTACTCCTATCTTAAAAAATCCCAATACATGTCTTGGTTTTTTGACTGCTATTGAACTTGGAGCTGTTTGTTTTGTGCAGGAGCCTGTCCCAACTGCAAGGTCTCTCTACTGAGCATTAATGAGCAGCTCAGGGTCTGTCCTTCCCCTGTGTTCAAACTATGGCATTTTTCTGCACCGAATTTCATCCATTTTCTGCTTTGCCTAGCACTCTGTGGATTTATTACTCCTTCTGTTTCCTCTTACCAGGATTGTCCTAGCTCACGAACAAGGGCCAGGTCAGCCCAGGCAAGGCCAAAAGCTTCTTTAGAAGATATACAACCCCATTTATCACATTTGTGCAAAGCTTCATTGAGTCAAAGATGCAGTTTCCAGAAGTGTCACATCTGACCTCCATCTTCCTGCAAAACTTGTCTTCCTCTCTCCCAAAAGGGCAATAGGTCTCAGAAGGGATTGCTGCAAGTCACCCACCCTGAAGCTGACTGTGAAGGTAGTCAACATATCCTGGGTGGCACAGATCCACTTAATGGATCAAGATTCAACCTAATATTAAAAAAAAAATAAAAATTGGACTGTGAGCCATTGTCACAGGTCAAAAAATACAGATCATAAAGCCTCAGGGTAAGTGCAGGCAAATTTATTGGTTGTCAGAGTGATCTGCTTGTAGAGAAGGACTATATGGGGTTGCCTCAATCTGGAATTTCGCACTTTTAGGGGATACTTCTAAATCTTCCCTTTGGTTGAGCACAAACAAAATACTAATACCACCTTCCGTTCAAGAAACCCAGTTTTTTAATAAATCAATCAGTCCACCTTAAAAGCATTTTAGTATCAATGAATGTTATGTATATTAAGGGACTATGTGGCACTGCATTCTTCTGTGTGTATTTGAAATGCCAGCTCCAGGGAGGTGAATTATATTTAACTTACAAATAGTCCATTTAACGTGAGAGAGATTGCTTTGTGGAACCTGCTGCTCTCCATGTCCAATAAGAAAAGCAGAATCTGGGTTTTTTTGTAGCAAGAGCCAGCACTGGCCTTTCAAAATCTCAAGCACACACATGCACCTTTGTGGAGTCTGCAGTTTTCTTACTTACTGTAAGAAAAAGGCTTATTACTAGCCATTCACATGTACATACTCCTTATTTACCTGTATAGCTACATGCAGAAGTCCAAATTTTGGTAAAACCATGCTCTTCAGATGTCAGCAGTGTTGATGCTACAGGAAGAGTAGTTATTTTTTCCTGTTCTGTATTGCAGTTTGGGAGACTGGAGCTCTAGGAATGTTTTCACCATTTTTGCAGCTAACACATTTTCAATTATAAAATAGTAGAAGAAAACAATTGCTGTCCAGTTTCAAATGCTCAACATGTAAAACTACAGAACAAGAAATGGCAGTGTAAAACGCTGATGAAGCGCATCTTCCACAATTGCTCATGATTTGTGCCAAGAATAGAAAAGGCACATCTGGTTCTTTTGCTCCCTACCTGTATTGGCTCAGGACATGAAGATTTTTTTCATCTTTTACAAGGCTTAGCATGTCTTTTAGTCAACTTTATGTGAATTTTCCAATAAACTCCTCCTCTTCTCTCTTTCTGCAGCTGCTTTGCCTAGGTTTCTCTCCGTTTTGAATAGTTTACACTTTTTAGCTGTTTTTTAGAGAGACTGTTATTTCCTTTTTCCTTGTGGCAGGCAGATTCTTTATTTGTTCTGATTTTGCTAATTCTATAAATTTTTCACCTGTTTTCCTTTTATGCTTTTCTTTCTGTACTTCTGTCTCAGTTTTACAAGTGCTTTTTCTTCACCTTCCTCTTTTGAGACCGTTCCTACACAGACATAAACATAAGATCTCAGCTCATCATTCATTTTCATTACACTACTGTACACATCTTGTGGAAAAGCCAGGGAAACCATAAAGTTGCTTACCTTATAAACTTTGCAGCATGTCTGGTGATTTATATATACCTTTGTCATTAATGATCCTTGAGGATGTAAAATAAAATTTGACCTAAAATAACCTAGCAAGGAATAGGGAGGAGGAGCTTATTTTGTATTAACCAAGCCAGAAAGTCCTCAGAGCTAATAGACTGAGATGTTTGGGATAATAGCCTTGGAGACCTGTCCTGATTCTTGGTAAAAGCTGAATTGCTTGTCTGGGCTTAATCTAATGCTGCAGAAGTCAGCAAAGTGGATGGGCCTCATGTGATGCACTGGGTGGTGCAGGCATGCGTTTCACATGTGATCTGGTGTATCTGTGTAGAAATAACTTGTGTGAAACAGGAAAATGGGTGAATTGTGTTACCTTTGCATCATGTACAGAACAGACAATTTTACAATATGTTAATGTTTCAGTTTATAAAATTGCAGCATACGTGTGATTCTCAATATAAAAATAACCAATGGAAAAGTACTACTAAACTACATATCTTGCCTTATGTTGTACTGTAGCTTGATGTAATTGTGTCTCTGTTATACTGCATATATTGGATTCTGACTCTGTAGAATAAGGAATAGTTATCATTTCTATACCATGAAGCACAGTAAGTTAATCTCCATGTACACTTTTTACACCTATAACCATGCAGATTTTCTTGCTTTGCCTGATCTTTAGTTCAAACAAAAGAAATTTAAAACCTGGGATTTTCCTAGGGAAAACAAAGGCAACAGCAGTTCAAGATGCAGCCGTGAATTATGGACACTGGATTAATGGGAACCTGAGCAAGGGTTGAGTCCCTGGAGGAACCGAACTTCACAATTGCTGTACACTCTGTGATAAATTAACAGTGCTGCGAGACAGCACAGATTACAATTTAATTTCTCTCTCTTGTAAGTGGCTGTTATCTTCGGGAATGTACGGATATGTGATAAATTAAGGACTTCAAAGGGCACTGTAACTGAATTTCTGACACATTTTGGCATGCTGTTTGCAAAGCACAATCCAAAAGACGTGTCTGGGTACCCTTGCAGTACAGTCGAGGTCCACAGATAGACAGGTTAAGGGGTACTTCGCTCTGGAGGAAGCACCTTGACTAAATGTTTTTATCCTGTCTAATCACAACTTTACAAAATAAAGGTATGTTTCATTTAAAAATATTTTCTGTGCCTTGTCTGCATTGAGTTATAAGGAAAACAATTAAAGTTTAGAGGTGGGAAAATGCTTTTGACCTTTAGATGGAGGTGAGGGGGAGATTGTTACAACTCTAAACTGTCTCCTCTGTGTTATTGCTCAGTTAGAAATCACCTCTACTATATGAAAATCTTTAACATCTCATGAAGGTATGTACGTGTAAATTCTCCCTAAACATGTCCTTTTACAGCAAGGAAGGCAGTGAATCCTGTCTGGGGTCCCCCTACATCTTGCATTACACCTGCAATATTATGAAGAGCATATGCGTTAAAGATGTCATTTTCTGGCAAAGAGATAGTCACCTCAATATAAACCATGTTGGATCCTGCTTGGTTTAGCCTCCCAGAAAAAAGTGTCCAACTAAACTAGATGGTCCAGTGTATTAAATACAAACCAAATAAGGCTGATGACACAATACAAGGTTTGTGTGGATCCTTGAACGTATAAGATGAGCACGTCTACTGCTGTACTCATGAGCTGTTGAGCCAGTGCCTTCCTCTGAGCTAGCTTATGTAGTAGCTCTGCTTAGGTGGTGTTCAGACATGAGTAGGTCATAGGCATCTTTCTTCTCCCCAGTTCTTTTTTGTGCCTTCTGTGGAGGTTTTACCTTCTGCAGAAATGTGGCATGCCTGTACAGGAACAAATTGTACACAGATATCAGTCATTAAATGTCTTAAGACAGTGGAAAACACTTAAAAGGTCAGGAACTGCAGTAGTGCTTGCATAAGCACGTTATACAGTATGCAGTGAGCAGCAGAGATATCCAGCTACCAGCTTGACTAAGGAGCAGAAAATGTCGTTAAGCTTTCTATGGAAGTAATCTCTTTATCTTATGTTTTTCTAATTTATTTTAAAAGTTTTGTATTTTTGTACTTACACTAGAAGCCTTGCAGCAATGCTGTGATAAGGCTATGAGAAAAGCAGAGCTGCTGGGAGAGGGAATATCCTTTGTAGATTGGTGGTGCTGTTGGAAAAATTGACTGAAGTGTTTTCCATGAAGGACCTCTTCAGATCTGAAAAAAGTAGCAAATATTAAATGGTTCTGATGAATGAGTACATAAATGTGTCTTTTTTATTAAAAAAAAGGACCACATTGCAAATATTTATCTTTGAAAATCTCGCTTACACTGTTGCTTTTTTCAGACAAAGGCACTATTATATTCAGGTCTTGTGCAAACCCATGTTTGATTCCAGCAAGCACTTTGTCAGATAATTAAACTTTATAGAACTGCATCCCATGATAAAAGTCAGCTGAAAATTGAGAGGATTAAAAATATTTAGAAATCTACCAGGATGTGATAAAAATGACCATGATAAACTTCAGATTGCAGCATAGGTGAGTGATATAATTTATGGGTTGAACAAAAATATCAATTGTCCTACTATATCTTAAGAAGGCAGACTGGCATTTTCAGGTTTGATGAAGTAAAAGCATTTTGAAGAGAGGTTTAGAAGAGAAGACAGAAGATGGCAGATGGGGTTTCTAAAACTGGGAATTGCTTAGAAGAAAGTCTGGAAAGGTACATGAGGGAAGCAAATGTAAATTGGTTGGCTACGTTTATAGAATAGCCTTCTATAATAATGTTATGGCAGATGGCATGTACAGACTGGTTATCTAAGAAGCCCAATAAGAGCTCAATATTATCATTAGTTTAGCTTACATAAAATCTTATCTTTATGATATGAAAAACAGCCAGGTAGGAAAGACACTTCAAAAGCTCCTGGACCATTGAAAGGCTAGTTTTCATAGGGTGTTTTCTTTCCTAAAATGCACTATTTGTATTAAGAATCCAAAGTTAACCTTTCAAAGGGAATGTAATTAAAACAGCATAACTTAACATCTCTTTTTTAGGCTCAGGAAGGTGTAAAATTATCTTTCTAAGCCAGGAATGAAGCTTTGCAACTGATTGCTGTTAACCAGCTATGCTATGGCAGTGCATAAATATTTGAGAAGTAATCCTGTTCTTGAAAGAATTAAGATTTTCCCCTGGTTAATCCAGGATATAAATGTTTTAAAATACCTTTTTCTCTGCTGAATGCTCAGGGTTTGAAATTTATTATAAAAGAGTGCTTTAATTCTCTTTGACTGTGTTTAAAAACCAAGGCAAGCAATCAAGAAAGCAATCAAAGAATAAAATCCTTTGTAATGACTAGTGAGAGGACATTTGTGTATGCAATATACCATTTCTGGGATGGGATTCTTAATTCAGCAGACGTTAAACACTTACATGATTTTGCAATACCAGAGAACCCTGTTCAATGAGTACAATAAGTATTGCGTTGCAGAAGTACTCAGATACAATGAAAGCGAGTTATTTACAAATGCAAAAGTGAAGTAAACCACAGTATCTGCAGATTTTTTCCCCGCAACACTGTATGCACGCTAGTATTACCCTAGTACAAACATCAAGGGAACAGCTGAAACATCACACCTACTCTGCACTTTTTGAGAGAACATTTAATGCTATTTTATGGCAGCTCTAGAGAAGTGGAGTTGTGATGGTGATGGTTTAACACAATTTAAACTGAGTACAGCAGTACCTCTGGCATTGCTTTCAGAACAATTTTCCAAGCTACAGACTTAGACTAAGTCAGTCAGCAAGTAAAGCAGGGAAAGAGTACAGCTCACTGCTATGTATTCAAACAAAAAATCTTTTGACGCCCTGGTGAGTAGACATGATGTCCATGGTGGCTTGGAGGTAGCCTTTGACACCAGCCCAGATAAACCACCCTTCCACCACAGCTGCTGAGGTTCATGAGTACCAGTGCCTGCTGGCTGAAGTCCCTTCACCCCGTCCATTCTCCGGATGCTGCACAGGGCACTTTCCTTGCAATTAAGACGTACGTTGTGCTGAAGCTCTGAGCATTGTGAATGTTGAGATGAGGGGTTTTGTCATATTTTATGATCCACTTCTGGGTCCTGTCACTTGTCACATGCAGCTAAAAAGAAACAAAGTGGTCTCTTCCAGTGCGCACAAGCCAATTAATCTGCTGGATCCCATGGACCTCTGTATGCAACAGGGAGTGTGGGTGGATAATAGTTTCCAGATTACATATGTTAATGGCGAATAGGAAAGATGATCAGCCTTTTTAGGAGCTTTCAATTTTCTGACTTCTCAAGGATTTTCTGAGTAGGAGGCTGCAAAGCTGTGACTTTCTGGCTGTATTAATAATCATATGCATACAAACCAGCTTGGTCCCTTGCAATGGTATTGACCTTGAGGGCACTACTAGCAGTGTTACTGACTGCTGTCAGCCATTCATTGCTGTGCAATGCAGGTAGATACAAAGAGTCCTCGTGAAGTGAAGTCACACAGTGAAGGGGTAGTCATTCTCCAGGAGCTGAGATGTAACTGAATTTTACTGGTTCCAGAAAGTAAGAGTTTTCCTTTTCTCGTTTTGGATAAATAGGGAGATTTTCGAGAGAATAATTACAGAGATGCACAGTAACACGTGAATGCAATTTTTAAGTAGAGAGTGTTTTTAGTCATTGCAGTCATTTTTATATATTGCTTCATCCTTTTTATTTTTGTTTCTTAGAATGAATTTAGTTGCATGTGACAGGAGTCAAAACTATGAAGCACTGAGTAGTGCTATAGATAATATTATCTATATATGTTTGATATTATTTCAAAACCACATTGCATTATTATGTTTCTGCAAAAGGAGTGCTTCAGAAGAAGATCAATTAAAATGAATGCTGTTCTATGCTCTAAACTGCACCTGTGCATGTATTGGGGTGGTGTGGTTTTGTGGGTTGAAATGGTGTACTAGAGAGATGCAGACATGTCTTGGTTTTACTGTTGCTGGGATGTTTTCTCGCTTGGTACCCCGGTGTAATAAAAATATAAGTCTTCAGCATTTTCCGTACAGAAAGTGCAGATATCAAACCCAAGAGTAAGGCAATTTCCTTCCTAAAGATGAAACTATCTTTTTGGCACTGCAGAAGCAAAAAGCTTCATGACCTAAGCTAATCATCAGGTAGGGTCAGGAAGACATTTTCTTCTTTTATGATACAATATCCTCCTCTTGAAAGGATTGTAGAAGTGCCCTGCCTTCCACTGAAGCACCTGACATAAGCCACTCTAGGGGGAAAAAAGCATCAGAGGGAGTCGTAGGTTACCTCTTCTATAAGAAAGCCTATGATATAAAATGCTGAAAAAGCCTTTTCTATCAACCAAAATGCAATTTCATATTTAAAGAGGAAGCCTTTGAAAGACTTTTGGAGAGTCTTGTAATTTTATGGGGTATATTCAGAGAAAAAATCACTGGGGATCAATGTTGATGGGAAATTATGTTTCCATTAGAGAGTATCAAATTTTATTTAGTTTCTACAAGAACAGGAGTAGGTTTTAACTACTTTTACACTGACCATTACAGAACATGTTATCCATGTGCTTTTGCAATTCAAATTTGTGCTACACTGACTACTTCAACTGTAGAAAGATTTATCAAACAATCGGTGTATGTAAATTCCATTTCAGAGTTGAGATTATGTAACAATTTACCAATGCTCGTCTAACATTTCTAAGTTAAAATATTTCTAGTGAGGCATCCTTTAGGTGCTCATCTAGTTTTAGTGCATAGTTACAAAATGGAGGGAGTAATGAGTCTCCAACCTTAGGCATACAGGTTTTTCAGCCTTAAACATGTCTTTATTTGTGTGCAGAGGTGACTTATCAATTAACATGTACTTTGTCAGAGGCAAGGTTCCCTAATAAGATTTTAATCTGAAAACTTATGCCTGTCGAGCTCCTTGTAGACACTATGTTGTTTTGCTTCATTAGTGAAATTACACATTATTCTAACTTAGAGATCTGTTTATGGGACAAAAGGGAATACAGCTTCTATCTTGTCTTTTATATTGAAGTAGCTGATGGGAAAATCTAATCTTCAGGAGGCAATATGTCATAAAAGTTAAAATAGATAAGTGGATTTCCACTTCCCTTTCCCACCATTGACTTTTTTTGTCACTTTGGCAAAAGTGGTCTTAACACCTAGGTGACTGCTGAAGGTAATGTAACATGAATCTAACTTCGTGTGTGCTTTTGTTATGTGCTTTGCTGTTTGTGTGGAGGTATTTTCCAAGTTTATTAAGAATACATTAGGTGTCTGTATAAAAGCATTTTTTACCTGTTTTGCACAAATGATGCTAGTGAGCTGTTTTGCTAAGGTCTGTCTTACAACAAAATACCTTCACCTGCTGCAGGGGAGGGCTAGTGCAGGCCTTGCAACTTGTTGGGATGCCATGTAGGGAAGTGCTCTGTGTCCCCAGTAAGTGTGTATCTCATCTTTTTGGTGTACCGCACTGAAGAAAGTATATAGGACTTTATGCTGAAGAAGTCTCGAGTTTCTCAACCATCTTCAAGGCAGCAGAAGGATGCTCAAGTAACTTCAATGCCAAGAGGTATTGAGTGTGTGAACATTTCTACAGACAAATGATATGGATTTTTTCATGAATGGCTCCCTAAGAAAGTTGTACTATTTTCATAGTAGGCTGCAAGTCTTCAGAAGGAAAGCATTAAAAAAAGGTATTTCTCCACAATTTTGATCTGACTGCTATATAAATTTTTTTTCTTCACTTTATATCAGGGAGGGAGCAGACCCACAATGAAAACAGCAGTGGGTCAGTGCAGAAGGAGATACCATCCCGTGGCAACAGGACTTTAACTCCAACCTAGAACAAATAAGTAATTCTTCTCCCCAAAAGATACACACTTCTATGGCTGGAAGACACTGTGAGACCAAAGGAAAAAACCTACATAAAGAAATCTTGAGAATCTTGTGGATTGAACAGGAAGATATGCTCCTGCAGTTGTGAACTGTGAAGTGTGAATACCTTTTCAAGTCACACAGCCAAGGACAACAAAAACCCACAATAAAAATCTACAGTTTGCTGCTTCTTCCTTTTCTGCTGGATTGAGGTGAATCCTCATTTTCTGCTTATTGAGAAACTTCTATGGATTGCAGCTATTTGGGCACTGTGGGATGCTCAACCTTAGTATGTAACACTTTTCAAATGTATTTGTTACCTATTTTCCCTTTTATCTCCTTTAACTCTGTTGCAAAAGGCTGATAGAAGTGGTCGCCTTGTTCATTCACTGCAGAACATTTCTAAAACTGCTTGTCAGAGTCTCTTCACACAAGGAGCAAGCAGCCAAGACTAACTAGCAGTGAGGGAAGATCACCCCGGCTGGGAAATTGTGAATGACAGCTGGCTGGTACACGTAACAAAATCGTGGTTTTCAGACAAATTACAAAGATTTCTCTCGTCTTCACTTGTCGTGGAAGACAAATATACAGAAGTTTTCCTGAAGATTTACATGCAAACAGAGGGTACTTGAACCTGATGCACTGAAGTGTAAATCTGTTTTATTTCATTTTGGGGCTGGTTGTCTTTAATATCTTTATCAACAACCTGGATGAGGTGACCAAGTGCACCCTCAGTAAGGTTGCAGACAGCACCAAGTTAGGCGAAGTGTCAACCTGCTTGAGGGTAGGAAGGTTCTACAGAAGGATCTGGACAGGCTGGATCAATGGGCCGAGGCCAATAGTATGAAGTTCAACAAGGCCAAGTGCTGGCTCCTGTACTTGGGTCACAAAAACCCCATGTAGTGGTACAGGCTTGGGGAAGAGTGGCTAGAAAGCTGCCCAGAGGAAAAGGACCTGGGGGTACAGCTGGCTGAATATGAACCAGCAGTGTACCCACATGGCCAAGAAGGCCAACAGCATCTTGACCATGTATCAGGAATAGTGTGGTGAGCAGGACTAGGGAAGTGATTGTCCCACTGTACTCATCACTGGTGAGGCCCCACCTTGAATACTGTGTTCAATTTTGGACCCCTCACTACAAGAAAGACATTGAGGTGCTGAAGCGTGTCCAGAGAAGGGCAACAAAGCTGGTGAGAGGTCTAGAGAGCAAGTCTTATGAGGAGCAGCTGAGGGAACTGGGATTGTTTAGCCTGGAGAAGAGGAGGCTGAGGGGAGACCTTATTGCTCTCTACAACTACATGAAAGGAGGTTGCAGAGAAGTAGAGGTCAATCTCTTCTCCCAAGTAACAAGTGATAGCACAAGAAGAA
The DNA here is from genome assembly GCA_008921705.1 of Burhinus oedicnemus. Classification (NCBI taxonomy): domain Eukaryota; kingdom Metazoa; phylum Chordata; class Aves; order Charadriiformes; family Burhinidae; genus Burhinus; species Burhinus oedicnemus. The sequence continues at coordinate 16,430 of VFFE01007157.1, read as the reverse complement.
ATGGCCTCAAGTTGTGCCAAGGGAGGTTTAGATTGGGTATTAAGAAAAAATTCTTCATCAAAAGGTTTATTGAACATCGGAACAGGCTGCACAAGGAAGTGGTGGAATTGCCATGCCTGGAGGTATTTAAAAGACAGGTAGACATGGTGCTGAGGGCCATGATTTAGTGGTGATTTTGGCATTGTTATGTTGATGGTTGGACTCGATGATCTTAAAGGTCCTCTCCAGCCTAGATGGTTCTATGAGATCCAGCAGACAGGTCTAAAGAAATGGTATTGAGGACTCTTTTGTGAAGGTCTCTTCATTCGGTTTGTCCAGACAAGTATATCTTCTGAAGCTGTTGTTTTTGGTGCTTGAGGCAGCCATACTAAGGATTCCTAAAAAGAGGCAATGATTTCTGATAAATAAGAAGGTACAAAGTATATGGTGATGATGGTCTGTCATCACATAGAAATGCAAATGAAAAACAGTGTGTAGGAGCTACTCTTAATTTTCCTTGATATGACAGTTCTGTTCCTCTGGTATGCAGTGCTGGTGTGTGGCCAGGTCCTCCAAACAGGTCTCCATCTCTCTACTGAAGTATCCTATTAAGACAGTTGGATGACTCAACCTAGAGGTGCATCCATGTGCAGACACAGGATAGTCCACCCTCAGAGGGAGGGATGTCTCCAGGCAGTGGCACTACAGCAGCCATGATGTGAAGCCAGGTGTGTAGGTCTGAACATTGTCATCTCTCATGAGACATCATAAGGTTTAGACCATGGAGAAAACCAAAAGATCTAACAGCACCACTGAGTTTATACTCTGCTGGCCCTTTTTCAGCCAGGCACTTGAATGTTCTTTTCATGTGGGATGTCCACTATAACTTCTGCATCTTTGCAAAACCCTCTACCCTTTGACAGCCTGAATAGAAGGGCTATGTATGGATTGGCTCCCATGTGGGTTTTTTGTGTATTTCTAGGATGTGAAAATAGAAATAAAGACACTAGCAATAGAAATGGCTGAGGAATAATAGGCAGAGTTACCATCAAACCTTTAATTTTCAAAAGAAAGGCTTTCAGTTTCCCTGTATCTAGGATAGGCTGCCATCCTTCTTTTGATTTTGGAAAGCATGCATTCCTCTATATAGCATCCAAAATGTCACTTTATAGCTTCTTGTGTTCAGGAAAATACCTACGTGCTATTAAAGCAAATTCTACACATGCCTATGTGGGGGTCTCTGAAAAGTACATTGAACATTAAACTGCTATTAAGACACTAACATAACTGCTCTGAATCTTGCCAAAAAGACTTGAATTTGTAATTTATACTGTGAAATTTGGTTGTATACCAACTTCAACTAGTTCCAGTTGTGTATCTTTAGTGAATGCCATTTGCACGTGTCTGTGAAACAGCTCCCCAGCAGCAATCTCTGCCAGCACTGATCTTTGAAGAAATCCAGAGGTGACATGTCAAGGCCAGTGCTCCGTTTTCTGTAAGATTCACTTATATTTGGACAATTCTCATGCTTTGTTTTTTGATACTTTTAATATCCTTCAGTTCAATAGTTTCTCTTTATTGCATTGTACAAAACACCATAGTTAAATCTTTGGATACATAAATAGAAAATTACAGACTTCCACAACTGTTAACATAAATAGAACTGAAAAAAAAATTTACTGAATCACATAGGCACACAGACATTACACCTAATTATCACACTTTCACTCTGAATTCTTGTTTTGCTGTGCAAAGTGACTGGTTGTCGTGGTTTGGGCCAAATTGGCCTAATCCGGTGGAACGACAGATGCTCTCTCTCTCCTGCTCCGCTCGGGAGGCAAGAGAGAGAGAGAAAAAGAGACTTAAGAGTTTAGAAGGATCTAAAC
>VFFE01007156.1:610063-638647 GCA_008921705.1 Burhinus oedicnemus | reverse complement strand
GAGGAGAAACTTAGAGAAGTAAATGGAAGAGGGATTCAAGCCTCCGTTAGCTGCTGTCTGCAGCTTGGCAGAAGAGCTGGGAAGACCAAGTGCGTTTCCTGGGATGTGTCGCAGAGGAAATGAGCTCTTTAATTACACGCGTGAAGAGATGGGAAAGAAGAAAGGAGGAGGCTAACACATATAGAGGATCAAAACAGAGAGGATGCATTCTCTGTCAGGGCAGGGCTCCCACTATTTGAGGAGTGATTTATCTGGCTTAGCAAGTTCAGAAAGGCACTGTGCATCAAAGGCTTCAACCACGCTTTCAAGGCAAAAACTGCCAAAATGTCATGCAGCACTGAAACACCATTTCTAAAACACGTAGACAAGCAAAATCTTGTGTTCCCGTTGCTCCAAGCTGAGAGGGGCCTTCAGGTGTATCCCTCCGCATGTGCCAGTGGTGCTGCTCCCATGGCAGGCGTGCGCCTGCGGAGAAAGCTGGTCCTGACTTGCACCGAGGAGATGAACAGCACTCAGCCTTTTGGTATGGAGAGTGGCAAGGCCAGAGCTACCCTCACTTTTAGTGCTTGCTTTGCCCTAGCAGCTGTGGATACACTCTGTGTGAGCAGGGATACCCCGTAATCTGTACCCATACCAAACCTCTCTTCTTTTTTACCTTGGCAGATCATTGACTTCCTACAGGTTTCCCAGAGGTGCTGTTAAATCTATCAAGTAAAATGCTCAGATTTGTAATCTGGGGGATGTTGTACTAACCTCAGAGAGGCATCCAGAATCCTTAACAACAGGTGCTGTCACTGCTAGACTACACGTCTACCATTCATCATAACAGATGACAGATCCGGATTTCTTTGCCAGTGTAGGTGGAAATCTAGGCAAGATACATTGAAGCCAGGGGTGTTGCAGTGGCATGAGATATATGACAGAGGATAACAAGGTCAGTATGTTTCTGGCAGATTCTCACCACGCACAAAGAAGGGGGTGATTTCCCTTTTTTCCGTTTCTCATTTTGTGGTGAACATAATGTTAAATATAAAAGACAGGCTTTGTTAGTCAGGAAGTTTCAAGATCAGCACAAAAGAGGATGTGAACGCGATGAGAAGTTGCAAGAAGTTGCAAATCGAGGATGAGAACGGGATAAGAAATTGCAAGAAATCACAACTTCAACCAGACAAGTGACGCACATAGAATAACCAATCAAGAATAACGATAGAGTGCATGAACTCACCTGTATGCATAGAGCTTGCTAATATAAGCGAGATCAATTGTAATAATAAAGGGCTTTTGCTTGATTCATATTGAATCATGTGCAGAGTCCGTTTATTTCACCACATCATTTATTGGGGAATGGTCTAAAGATGTTCTTACAAGACAAAGTCTAAAAATGCTTCCAATTGCATCTCTGAGCACTCTCACTCTGTCTCTCTTCCTTCTTTATCTTTCTTTCTCACTTTCTTGTTTTGTGCCATTTTTCACTGTTGATTTTGAGCACTTTCCAGAGAAAACCAACCCAGAAGAGTAAAGTTCCTCTGTCTTTTCTAATTTATCTGTTTTTAAAACAATTCTGCCTTGGAAAAAGGTTCTTCTCTTTATAAGGGCTGTGGGTGATATATATGAAAATGACAGCAGATTTCAGGAATTTTATTCCAGTGATTAAGACAAACTAGATCAAATTTCAAGTCAATATGACTTGAGTGACATCATCAGCATTTACTGCTGTGACCTGAACCAGGACCAAAGATCCTGTCACCACCATGCAAAGCAAAAGGATTTCTCTGTTACCAAAGACAGCTTTCATAGCCTTTATCTATAGGGTTTCTATATGCCACCAACGCTGCTGACAGTTGGGCAGTGCACGTGCTGCCTTGATCTTCTCCAGTATCTCCTAATACAGTTTCACCAGGTATTCATGCTTTAGGACCTTGATTTAATGTATGTCTAGGCTGTGGTTTTATAGAAACCGCTTTTGGAGAAATGCTTAAGAGCTGGTGGGATACCCCAGGAAACCACAGATAAAAAGCAATGGCTCCAAGACCTCTACAGCTGTAACGACAAATGATAGGTATACTCCACAAGTAATTTTCCATTTCTGTCCTTCAGTTTTCCTATAATGACCCTTTTACATTCTTGCAATTAATAGGCAGAAAATAACTTCCTCTACAAATGACGTATTTTCCAAATTACTTCAGTCCCTTCTTGTAGTTTTAGTCACTGCCAAACTTTTCTCCCTTAGAAACACTCTCCTTCACAGTACATATTTGCATCCTTTATTTTGCGTCAGTTGTGAGGAGGCATCCCTTCTCATAAATAGGAATGGATCGCTTTGTTGTGTTCATGCAAGTGTGTGTAACACGTATAAGAGATATCTACCTCCTCTGTGTCAGAAGACAGCATCTGCAGTCCGCAAAATACTGAGTGTGTCAAAAGAGCTGGGAGGTGTGAGCTTTCCATCAAAGGGCATCAGATCAGCCAGTGCCAGGAGACAGGAAATTCAGCTGGAGCGGGTACCTGCAATGGGTCTGTTTCAGTCACGGACGAGCTTCCCATAAAAACTGAGACTTGGCCACTGAAATACAAGATAGTCGCAGCCTGGAACAGAGATTTGCATCAAAACTTTATCTTTAGTTCCACTATGGCAAATGTTATGTTATTTATCAGCTTTTGACAGAGAAAGACTTCACAAAGATCTTCCCTTCAGGCATGGATTTTTCTCTCTCTTTTTTGTCCAGAGGGTAACTATGGCAACCCCAGGAAAAAAAAAAATCATTTATGTTGGGCTTCATCCCATAAAAAAGGAGAAAGTTATGCTGCTTCTGTTACAACACTTTACAGCATAGGATTTTTTTAACAGGTCTTTCATATTTATGGTATGGCTTGGCTCTGATTGTCTTTGAATTTCCATTACACAGGTGCTGCGTAGCAGGGCTCCAACACAGCCTTGACATTCCCCACATGGTGAAACTGGATGACAGGGCAGCAGCCACATGGGAAGAAGTGGAGAGCTCTGTTTTTTATAATTTTAAGAGAAATGGGAATTAAGGACTTCAGTAGCGCTTGCTATCTGTTTTTGTAATTTCAAGAGAATGAATTATGGTTCGTATTGCTTGCACACTTGGATAAACGCATCTTGACCTTGAACACTTAGAGATGGCTTGAAACCAGGGATCAGTTACCTCCTCAGTAAAGGCTCCTTGGCTTTAATTTGCAGGTTGAATTTTAGTTGCAACTGAACTATATGTTGTCAGCTTGGACAGGTCTTTTCTTGCTGATCTTCTGGGGAGGAAGACATACTGGTTGGCTGTAGAGTTGCCTGTGCCTGGCTTACTGCACAGGGGGAGAAGATGACATCTCCACCTTACAAGGGTGAAGATACTGATCTAAAGGGACAGCAGTGGGACAAGAGCAAAGCAGAGCAAGTATGATTGCCTCAGTGGTGGAGGAAAGTGCAAATCCGGGGGCATCAAATGAACTGAACCATTAAGCACAGACAAAACAAGCAAGCTACGGGTCATGCCTGTTCCTTGGCAGACAGGATGGGACTGTAGTAATGAGTATTTCTCAGCATAATGAAGGCTAAATTTCACGTGGCACATATTGAGTATTAGTGCTCTGAACTGAGCTTGCTGGCACTTGGGAGACATGAAACTGAAACTGAACTTCGGCTATGTGTAAGCTTTTGAAATGACAGCTCCTCCTGCAGAAAGACAATTGAACTGCACTGCCAATGAGGGAGACAATTTCTATGAACCAAGGAAACTTGTCAGCAATGGCAGTTGTTACTGCTGCAAGGCAAACTGACTGGGTTTGAAGAAGGAAGTTTGCAGGTTTTAGGCAACAATTACAAAGCCAGGCTCCCCTTGAATTTTGCCCCAAAGGGAGCAGTATTTGCTTTTTTTACTGAGCCAGAAAGGATGATGCAAGTCCTCCAGCTTTAGTAAGTTGTGCATAGTTCACTTTGCTAAAATGCAGTCCAACCATCACTCATCCCAGATAATCACTCATCACTACTCATCTCAGATCTCCACTTGTTATGCTTTGGTGGTTTAAAATCAGCCTGTCAAATCATAAAATTCTAAAAGCAGCAGAATCTGGAGGGCTTGGAGTCAAGAGATCCCCAAACCAGGGACTAATTTATTACTGAACGTACCTAGCTGATGATTCTCATCTGTGGAAAATGAAAGGTCTTTAAGACAAGTTGTTCTAGTGCTTTTCATAGCAAAACACCCTTGGAAAAGAGTGTAGTGTAATCTTTCACAGGTTAAACAAAGCCACGTGGCTTCAAAGAGTTTTTGACCTGCAGGCTACCATCAGAGAAAACCCAAGAGGAAGAAAGCATTCCTGTCCATCATCAGCACCCTGCAGGAGTCTTGCTGCTATTTTCCGCAGCACTGTCTGGACCCTGGACGCTCAGCATCTTTCAAAGAAGAACGTTGAAATGAGTTGCATTCCTTTCAAATTGTTCCTCTGGATGTGCTATGCACACAGATTGTGCGAACTCCTCGTCTTTCTCTTGAGTCCTAAGTAATGGCCTGGTCTTAAATCTAGTTAATCAGAGAAGACGTGACTTCCATTGAACCTTGCACACTGTGGAACTGTCAGTGTGCAGGAGAAAAAGCACTGCACCATGGTTCTCCAGAGACCATGCCAAACAGAGACACAGTAGAAGAAATTTGGGGCAATCCCAAGCACAAATACAGGCTGGGCAGAGAATGGATTGAGAGCAGCCCTGAGGAGAAGAATCTCAGGGTGTTGTTGGATGAGAATCTCAACATAAGCCAGCAATGTGCACTCACAGCCCAGAAGGGCAGCCATATCCTGAGCTGCATCAAAAGAAGCGTAATCAGCAGGTTGAGGGAGGTGATTCTGCCCCTCTACGCTCCGGTGAGATACACCTCAAGTACTGCATCCAGCTCCGGAGCCTCCAACATAAAAAGGACATGGACGTGTTGGAGCAGGTCCAGAGGAGGGCCACAAAGATGATCGGAGGTCTGAAGCACCTCTGCTATGAGGACAGGCTGAGAGAGTTGGGGTTGTTCAGCCTGGAGAAGAGAAGGCTCCAGGCAGACCTTATAGCAGCCTTCCAGTGCCTAAAGGGAGCCTACAGGAAAGATGGGGAGGGACACTTGATCAGGGAGCGTAGGGATAGGATGAGGGGTAACAGTTTTAAACTGAAAGAGGGTAGATTTAGAATAAATATTAGGAAGAAATTCTTTACTGTGAGAGTGGTGAGGCACTGGAACAGGTTGCCCAGAGAAGATGTGGATGCCCCATCCCTGGAGGTGTTCAAGGCCAGGTTGGATGGGGCTTTGATCAGCCTGGTCTAGTGGAAGGTGTCCTTGCCAATGGCAGGGGGGTTTGAAGTAGGTGATCTTTAAGATCCCTTCCAACCTAAACCATTTTATGATTCTATGATTCTATGAAATCTAAGACATGGTAGAAAAGTAATACAGGTGTTGTCCTGGGAAAATAAAAATGCACAGGTTAATTCTGGCATTTCAGTTTATGGTGCATCTTGCAATCTCACCAGCAAACAGGTCTTGTGTATTAAGCTGGGAAGCAGATTGCTGTGATTTTCTAATCTAGTCATAGCTCTTACGGAGGAATTTAGAAATCATTTTCTCTTGTGTGTATTGTACAACGGAGTGCATGTCCATCCCAAACTAATGTAAGAGTGAGGTGCTGGAAACAGAAGGTTATACACAGAGGTATTTCCAAATTTGCAGCTGATTGGGGCTCTCATATTTTATAGTGATACCCAGCAAATCAAGCTAAAGACAAAAGTAGATCTTCCTTCCCTTTTCTGCATCACTCAACAGACGAAATGCTGGGTCAGAAGTTCCTGCGCTTTTTGTTCATTCTGCTAGAAAAAGAGGAAATTTAGTAACTCTGAAAGTTTTTGGATGAAGATACAGTAAAATCCCACTGATTATGGGAGTCTGATCCTTGCCTGGAGAATTCTTTTGCAGGAGCTTTGCCTTTCAAAGTGGAAGCTCTTCAATGTCCCTCTCCAGGATGTTACATCCCCTACACAGCAACAGCTGCACTACTCTTCTCTTTTCTGCTGTTTGAGCCCCTGGAGTTTCCATAGATATTGATGGGTCAACAATGCAAAACACAGCATTTACAGCATTAACAAGGATACTGCTTTCTAAAAATATGGGAAGAAGAGTGATACCGTAACACTGCCTAGGATCTGACTGCAAACCTAAAGAAAACAGGCAAAGGAACTGTACAGATCACAGAATCACAGAATAACAGGGGTTGGAAGGGACCTCTCGAGATCACCTACAGGGTCACCTACAGCAGGTTGCACAGGACGGCATCCAGGCAGGTTGGGAATATTTCCAGAGTCGGAGACTCCACCACCTCTCTGGGCAGCCTGTTCCAGTGCTCTGCCACCCTCAAAGGAAAGAAGTTCCTCCTCATGTTTAGATGGAACTTCCTATGGTCAAGTTTGTGCCCACTACCTCTTGTCCTGTCACTGGGCACCACTGCAAAAGGACTGGTGCCATCCTCCTGGCACCCTCCCTTTAAGGATTTATAAGCATTGATGAGACTCCCCTCAGCCTTCTCTTCTCCAGACTAAAAAGACCCAAGTCCCTCAGCCTTTCCTCATCAGAAAGTGTTCCAGTCCCCTAATCATCTTTGTAGCCCTCTGCTCTACCCTCTCCAGCAGTTCCCTGTCCTTCTTGAACTGGGGAGCCCAGAACTGAACACAGTACTCCAGATGTGGCCTCACCAGGGCAGAGTAGAGGGGGAGGATAAGCTCCCACGACCTGCTTGCCACACACCTCTTGATGCACCCCAGGATGCCATTGGCCTTCTTGGCCACAAGGGCACATTGCTGGCTCATGGTCATCCTGTTGTCCACCAGGACTCCCAGGTCCCTTTCCACAGAGCTGCTTTCCAGCAGGTACCTTGGTTATCACTTGGATGCTGAGCAGAAGAATCTCTGCTTGGATGGAGTTAACAAGTTCAGAGGGGTTCATGTTCTACTGCTTTGTGGACCAGAGTTTCATTCTTAATATTATCTCCCATGACTGAAAATAAACAACGGCTTTTAAAACTAGTGCGATGAGCAAAGAGATTCACATCAGCTTCTGCCTCATGTCAGAAGTGATATAGGTTAAACCTGTACAACAGGGTCCTGACTCCCATTCTCGCCTCCACAGAAGTGGGCTTTGCTTGGCCCCAGCATGAAGCAAGCAATGGAGTCCTCTAGGAGCAACTGTCAAAAGAATATCCACCTGTGAGGAATGACTCTTTTCAAATGACATTGAACAGGAGTTACAAGGGCAAATATTTCAGCCAACACTGTCTTTTTCTCAAATGAAATTAGGATAGAGGTGACTAGCTTTTTCTTCTGCCTGTCTCTTCTCATTAAGCTAACGCTGAGCAGCTATTTGAAATCTCAGTGATGTGTGTATTTGAAACATATACTCAATGTTTAAAAATGTATTAAAATATGCATTAAAATGAATATTTGAGTATATATATTAAACTATATGTAAACATATATTAAATACCTTTTTTTAATTGCAGAAGTTACTCCTATTTTTAATATTTGAATAAATTTCTTCTGTCTCAATGTAGGTGAGAATTGTCAATCAGAATTCAGGCTTTATTAAAGTCATACTTTTAAAAAAAATTAAAACAGCATATATTTTTAATTGAACTACTAGAAACGCATGGAAGGGTTCCAGTAGGCAGCAGAAGTTTTCTGCTAACTGAAGAAATCATGTTTCCTTTTTTTAAAGCTTCTGGAGCCAAAAATGCTTTCCATTCTGTCTCCTGAGGTAGCATTACAGGGGTAGCGCCACTGTCTCTCACTTCTCCCAAGTAAAATGCAAACTCAATAGCAAATATTCTTCATGAGAAAGTACAGGAAAATTCTGATGTGCATTTAGTGTTTTAAGTCAACATGTTTAAATGCGACACTTTTCAATGCGACGTTTCATTTAACAGGTGCCTGAGTTAGTTCTTGTCTATGTGGGAAAATGTCTCAAAGCTGTTTTTCCCCAAACTCTCATTGCCCTGCATGAAGTGAAAACAATCTCCTCTGACACTGCTGGAGAGAAGCACCTGGGCACAGCGAGGCTCATGCCAGTGCAGCCTTCACTCACTCCTGTGCTGGCTGTGTGCACAGAGAAGGTTGGGAGTTGGAGGTGACAGATCCCTTTCACAGCAGTTTCTGAGACTTCAAACTTTTTCTCTAATTGAAGAGAAGGGGGCAGATTTTTAGTATTTCATCATTCAGTCTGACTCAATAATAAATTCAGTATTTATTTCAGATTTCTTTAGCTTATGTTTTTGGTGAAAAACTTGGTCAAAGTTGATAAATTTGCATAAAATATTTCTCCTTTGAAAAAAGACGATAGACTGATGCACACGCCTTTCACATTAGACCCAGCTGCCTCACAGCCAGCAGCATTTAATGCCAGCAGCTGGAATGAGCAGTCCCAAGATTGCAGCTGCTCTGGGAGGATGAAAAAAGAGAAGAGATTGCTCAAACAACGAAGCTCTCAGCCAAGAGCAATTAACATCTTCACCTGCCGCCAGAAATGGACAGCATAGGGAGCGAATACACTGTTAAAAGAGTAATTATCAGAAAGGATGCTCCAGTCTTTTCTGCTCCAAGCCCCAGGTAGAATAAGTCTCAGTAGTTCAGCCTAGATTCAGATAAGGGCATGGACCGCCTTGGTGATTCCTCCAAGCCAGGGTAGGTGGAGATCAGAGAAGGTGCTGCAATTAGCCACTGCCAGGTAGTGCTGTAGTCTTCCTGATGCTGGCTGTCTATCAGCACTTTACCAACAGAAGGCTCAGAAAGGGCTTCAGACCCTGTTTCTGGATGCATTTCCTTCCCACCCAGCATTATTTCAAATGAGCTTGCTTTTGTTTCACCGCCATTTGTCTCAGACTCGAGACCTTGCTGAGGAAGGAGTGAAATGTTGTTCCTTGGACTTGATTTCCTTACAAAGCAGAAAGTGCATGCATGTTGATGGGCTCCAGGGTAAAACTGATGTTTTCAGGCAAATCAGGTATAGAAGGCCTTTTTTGCTTAAAAAGGGATTCTATATCCCAGACATCCATGGATGGAAATTATTTTGACAATCTTGTCTTCATACTTCTTAGATCCCTTGAAGTCAATGACATATTTGTAGCTGTAAAACGTGAGTTGTTCACAGTATTAATTAAATTGAAAAGAAGACTTTTTTTCATTCTCTCTAGGAATAGTGATTTGCTATTCCTGGTGTACCCAAAGCTTGGCCTGAAATGCAGTCAGTCCTTTTCCCTTCACTTGTACAGAGAGCATCATTCTCTCAAGGTCCAGGTTGGTGTGATACCAGCAGCGGTATCATAGCCATTACTGTAATTCACACCCAAAAGCAGCAGAAATAGCAGCCAACAAGAAAGAGCAAGAGTGAGCTACTCCCTTCTCTTTCTCTCTCTTCCTCCTTCCTCCTTCTGCTCAAAAGAAAAACGGAAGGATGTATGTCATGGCAGAAAGGCCTTTTGGATTGCATCTGGGACTCTGTCAAAAAGCAAGGCTTTGAGGCTCTTGAAAAGACAACCCAATGTTGTCTTTGGTTCCTTCATCAGCTGCAGAGTGATTGTGTGTTACCGTGGCTCCTTCCTTTCCTTTGATCTTGCTTGCTCTAGAGCCCAGTCTTCATTCATGTCTGGGTTAGGTGCACAGCATCAGTCCATCACTTTCCGTCTTTACAGCTTTTGTGGGGTTCAGAATTTGGTCCAAGTCAGGAGGGGTGAGAAGAGACACTTTCTGAACATGAGGATGATGCCCCAACAGATTGTGAGCTCCTCCGCAAAGCATTGAACTCCCTTTTGCGTTATTTGACCTGTACATGTGTGCCACCTTGGAGTTGTGCCCTTCACAGCTTCTCCAGTCAAGTCCTGTCCATAAAGAGCTGAAAACAGAAGCTCATAGTGGAAAGATCTGGGAAACCTCAACTAATTTTGGACTACAGTTTCAACAAGTTCTGAGGGGAACTCTGTAATGGAAGAGAGGTCTGTTCAACCACAGACAGTGTAAGAGTCAAACTTTTTTTTTTTTTTTTAATTCATAGTAGTACAGTAGAGTAGAATGGCTAGCTAGTAACATTGCAGTGTAATATTTTTCACAGTTTCTGCTGGAACAGAGAGGAGTCTCCCCACTGACTTCCCAGGTCTTAAAACCCTTACTGAAATTCAGATGGGATCCAAAGTCTACCTGCAAAATTCACCCTCCTCAGGATGATGGCAGAGCGTAATTGCTTTGTGTGACATTCACCCTGGCACCTTCCCCACCACTCTCAGAGTCAGCTGCACTACTGCCCTTGCAAATACTAGCATTTCATACATTTAAAACCTGGCATTGCTATTTCACTACCTTAAATCTTGGCCCATCTTTTCTGCAGATTGTTTTAACAGATATGGAAAAGGAGTGTATTTTTTGTTTCATTTCCCATCCACATAGTTGTGCATAAAAAGGGAACCACAGTAGCTATTTACTGTTTTGAGTTGCTTTACTTGTAGCCATAAAATTCAAACCCAGTTTTGCAGCCACCCACAAGCCTGCATGACAAACTCCACAATACAGAAACAATTACATCCCTTAGGGCTTTTGCCCTGTCCTTAGAAGGCTTCAGGTAGGTTACAGCTGAAGGCAGGAGACTTTCCTCTTATTTCCTAGGTTAATTAGAACTGTTTCAAAGTAAGCAATAAGCGTGTCTGAATTTCCTAGCCCTTCTGCTGTGTTTACTACTTTTGCTATTGATCTTGGGTACACAGTGACAATGATGGGAGTTAGAGAAGAGGTATTCAAGTGCGTTCAGTAAAGACCTAGATGTGTGTCCTTGGAAGCCAGTGGTAAAATGAGAACTTTGCCATGTGCTGTAATGTCAGTGCTGAATGCTTCCAAAAATCTCACTTGAAAACCCTCATGTCAAATTCTGTCCTCACTTCTCTCCAGTGACTGCAGTCAGGGCAAGTACTGGGCACTAGAGCAGGACGAGAGCTGAAAAGCCGTTCTTTGTGTTGTTGCCTTAGTACTCCAGTACCTATATGTTTACCATCCTGTTATGACACTGCTTCCCAGCATGGTGCAGAGCATTTAGTCAGGGAAAGAAGATAGCTGTGAAAATGAGCCAATGAAAATATAGGAGGCACTACCCAAAAGGCTGCTATAGCTCAGAAAATGTGTGACGCATTAAGCTCTGGATACTTGGTGCCTGTACTTAAATGGCTTTCATTTACAGGTGGAAACTACTTGCATGTAATTTTTAAGTTTCCATCTCACCAACCAAGAAAAACAGCCATACATTAAGCTGGAGTGTTGGGCAATGGCTCTACAAGTTTCAGGTGCAGTGAGATGATGCAGAGGAACAAAAGGTAGTTCTCAAACGGAAGTTAGAGGTGTAGTGTTGTGTGATGTTTACATATCCACCTTAATTTTGCAAGGGTATATTTCTTGGCTTTGGGGCAGCTCTTGCTGCAGAGATAGTCTGCAAATGTTTTGCAGAAGGCTCTTCTGCACCAGTGCAAATGTGACTGCACTTTTGCTTTTTCTCTGAGATCCTTGGTCATTGGTTTGAATAGGTTTATGTTAACATTAATGACTCAAAATGTCTTTTCTTGAAAGCAACCATCTTTATTTGCACTTGAATAAGGGTACTTATGTACAAACAAGAGTATTTTTCAGTCACTTTTCCAAATTCATTTTTTGACTATTTCTGTGAGCAGAAGCAATGGCACCCCCACACCAAGAGGACAACCACACAACACACATGGCAGACAATGAATGGAAACATCTCATTCATTTCAATGAGAACTGCACTGGGTCAGAATGGTCAAAGGGCACAAACCAATCAGAGGCTTCAATTGGTTCACACGCTGCACATGGAGCTGCACTTAATGAATAAATTAATACAACTTGGAGCTGTTCACAAGAAAATTCAGAAACAGAAAAACTTGGATTGCTCACATAGTACGTCCATAATGGATAACTCAGCTCTCAGCCATTGCAAAACTTTTACATGGTCTTCCTATCCTAGCTTTTATGCAGCAAGTCTGAAATTCAGACCATATGTTAAAATGCTGTCAGAATACCACAGGCTTACATTATATATAGATCCAGAAACAGGTAGGAAAATGATATGCATTAGCACAAATTGCCCTTGAATTTAATGCAACTCCATGGGAAAACCAAACGTGCTCTTTTCTCTGGCTGAACTGTTTTTCAGTAAACCTTTAATACATGCCAGCTGATCGACACTGCAAACACTAAACCTTCAGGGGTTTGGGTCTTTATGAGCAACCTTGTTTGTACATCCATCACTCTCCTCATAATCATCTTAGGCTAGGTATTTGTTTTTGCCCAAGGAAGGCTGAGGATCTCATCCATTTAGCTTACCGCTATGACATGAGCTGATCTGAGTTGAAGAAAACAACACACCACACAAGGCCAGGATGGTTTGGAAGCATGGTAGAGGAAAGGTGGACAGTGGGTAGAAAGGCCTGGACTGCTTTCCTCCACCTCTGTGCCAAAAGGACATTACTGTGTTTCTGCTGTCTCGCAAGCAAGCACTCTCTCCTGTTGCGTTCTTTGTCCTCCACGCTCTCCGGGGGTCCTTCAACAAAACTTTAGATGTTTGCCTTGCATAAGCAGAGACAAATGAGAAACAGCAGTTAGAATCCAATAGCATAAGATGACCCACAGAACTGCATCCTCTTGGAAAAAAAGAAATAGCCAGTAATTGGCAGAAAGTTTGATACATATAGTAAAGAACTGAAAACCTGTACTAGTTCTCAACTGACTTTGTAGCTTCTTTACAGCATCCTGTGGTAGCACGAGCCTGTAGACCACGCATTGCCACCTTTCACACTAGAGCAGTCTGGTGAAAACACATGCTATGTTGGCAAATGTTAGTAGGATGTAGGTGACTGGCTGACTAACATGCTGTTCTCAAGAAAAGATAGCAGGTATACAGCAGCTTGATTCCATATGTACTCACTAAGAGTCCTGTATTTAATTTGTATTGCAGTCCTGTCATGTCCAAAAATTTTTCCTCTTTTTGCCCCCTAATGACTTATAGAATGACTCATAGCTTTCTTACACATAATCCTAAAACCACTGCTATCATTAATGTTTATATGAGGGGAGAGTCTCCAATGACACTCCTGAATACATAGAATCATAGAAGGGTTTAGGTTGGAAGGGACCTTAAAGATCATCTACTTCCAACCCCTCTGCCATGGGCAATGACACCTCCCACTAGACCTGGTTGCACAAAGTCTCATCCAACCTGGCCTTGAACACTTCCAGGGATGGGGCATCCACATCTTCTCTGGACAACCTGTTTCAGTGCCTCACCACTCTCATAGTGAAAAAATTCTTCCTGATATCTGTTCTACATCCACCCTCTTCCACTTTGAAGCCATTACTCCTCATCCTATCACTACGTACCATTGCAAAAGGTCCCTCCCCATCTTTCTTGTAGGCCCCCTTTAAGTACTGGCAGGCTGCTATAAGGTCTCTCTGGAGCCTTCTCTTCTCCAGGCTGAACAACCCCAACTCTCTCAGCCTGTTCTCATAGCAGAGGTGCTCTAGCCCTCTCATCATCTTTGTGGCCCTCCTCTGGACCTGCTCCAACACGTTCATGTCCTTCTTATGTTGCGACCTCCAAAGCTGGACACGGTATTCCAGGTGGGGTTTCACAAGAGCAGAGTAGCGAAGCAGAGCCACCTCCCTCAACCTGCTGGCCACACTTCTTTTGATGCGGCCCAGGATACGGTTGGCCTTCTGTGCTGTGAGTGCACATTGCCAGGTCATGTTGAGCTTCTCTTCTACGAACACCCCCAAGTCCTTCTCCTCAGAGCTGCTCTTGATTCGTTCCCTGCCCAGCCTATATTTGTGCATGGGATTGCCCCAACCCATGTGCAGGACCTTGCACTTGGCCTTGTTGAACTTCATGAGGTTTGCATGGGCCCACCTCTCAAACATGTCCACATGCCTCTGGATGGCATCCCTTCCCTCCAGCATGTCAACCGCTCCACACAGCTTGGTGTCATCAGCAAACTTGCTGAGGGTGCACTCAATCCCACTGTCCATGTTGCCAAGAAAGATGTTAAATATTACCAGTCCCAGTACCAGCCCCTGAGGAACACCACACGTCACTGCTCACCACTTGGACATTGAACTTTTGACTGCAATTCTTTGAGTGTGACCATCCAGCCAATTCCTTATCTACTGAGTGGTCCATCCATCAAATCCATGTCTCTCCAATTTAGAGACAAGGATGTCATGTGGGACAGTGTTAAATGCCTTGCACAAGTCCAGGTACATGACGTCAGTCTCTCTCCCCTTATTCACCAATGCAGTAACCCCGTTGTAGAAGGCTACCAAATTTGTGAGGCACAATTTGCCCTTAGTGAAGCCATGTTGGCTGCCACTGATCACCTGTCCATTTTCCATGTGCCTTAGCAGAGTTTCCAGGAGGATCTGCTCCATGATCTTGCTGGGCACAGAGGTGAGACTGACTGGCCTGTAGTTCCCTGGGTCTTCTTTTTTACACTTTTAAAAAATGGGGATTATGTTTCCCCTTTTCCAGGCGGTGGGAACTTCACCAGACTGCCATAACTTCTCAAATATGATGGATAGTGGCTTGGCAACTTCATCCGCCAGTTCCCTTAAGACCTGCGGATGTATCTCATCAGGTCCCATGGACTTGTGCACCTTCAGGTTTCTCAGCTGGTCTCGGACCTGATCTTCTACAGTGGGCCGCTCCTCATTCTCCCAGTCCCTGCCTTTACCCTCCACAACTTGGGCAGTATGGTTAGAGTCTTTAGCAGTGAAGAATGAGGTGAAAAAGTTATTAAGTACCTCCACCTTCTCCATGTCCTGGATGACCAGGTCTCCCTTCCTGAGTGGGCCTACATTTTCCCTAGCCTCCTACTGAAGGCTTTCTTGTTGCCCCTGATGCCCCCGGCCAGATTTAACCCTATCAGGGCTTTAGCTTTCCTAATCTGATCCTTGGCTGCCCGGACAATTTCTCTGTATTCCTCCCAGGCTACCTGCCCTTGCTTCCATCCTCTGTAGGTTTCCTTTTTCTGTTTGAGATTGTCCAGGAGCTCCTTGTTCATCCACGCAGGCCTCCTGGCATTTTGCCTGCCATCTTCTTTGTTGGGATGCATTGCTCCTGAGCTTGGAGGAGATGATCCTTGAAT
Source organism: Burhinus oedicnemus (assembly GCA_008921705.1). NCBI lineage: Eukaryota > Metazoa > Chordata > Aves > Charadriiformes > Burhinidae > Burhinus > Burhinus oedicnemus. Next base: position 623,428 of record VFFE01007156.1, on the reverse strand, counting down.
ATTAACTAGCTTTCTTGGGCCCCTCTTCTTTCCAGGGTTTTATCCCACTGTACTCTATCAAGCAGATTCCTGAAGAGGCCAAAGTCTGCTTTCCTGAAGTCCAGGGTAACAAGCTTACTGTGCACCCTCCTCGCCACCCTAAGGATCTCAAACTCCACCATCTCATGATCACTGCAGCCAAAGCTACCCTTGAGTGTGACATTCCCCACCAGCTCCTCCTTGTTGGTGAGAACAACATACAGCATGGCATCTCTCCTCATTGGCTCCTCTGTCACTTGGAGAAGGAAGTTATCGTTGACACACTGCAAGAACCTTCCAGATTGCTTATGGCCTGCTGTGTTGTCCCGCCAACAGATATCAGGGTAGTTGAATAGGCACCTCTGCATATTTAATTTGGTGCATGGACTTTCTTGTCATGCCATAGGTAATAAACCTGGACTATAAAAAAGGCAGTCCTGAGAGCTGATACAAGAAAAGCCTGCCTTGAAACAATCATACAATAATCTACTGGGAATTGTTCACACACATGCATAGACCACAGGAGTTTCCCCACAGAAATAAGATGAAAAACATGTCCCAGGAGCAAGATCCCAAGAAGAAGCAGGGCAAGACTTCCAGTCACATGCGTGCATCTCTAAGGTGTGTCCCTGATAACTGGGACAAAGGCAAAATATTCACCTTTCTGGAGAGGAAAGCCATTCTTCTTGTTTTATCACCTGCACAGTCAGTCTTTATTGAAATCAATGGGTAGAAAGAGGGTCTTGTTATCCTGAGAGGTGCGAGTTAAATTAATTCTCTATTGCAGATTTCTTGTATAGGTTGGGATAAATTACTGTACCTCAGGGTCCCACGGCCATGCAAGAGTAACAGTAGCCCTACAAGATAATTATGAGGATGTATACATTAAAGATGTAGGTACCTAGATAACCAGGCAGTGTTTGTAGTTCTTGAGCTAGGTTGCATACCGTGTTTGAAGAAGCTATCATAATGCTGTTATAATAGCATAAATGCCACTATTAACCAACGGCCTGTCTACAGGAATGAGGACTGAGTGTTTTACTGATTAACTCTGTGAACTTACTGAGACTGCACCATGTAGAAGACCAACAGAAAAACAAGATGTCTCAAAATGCACCTGCTGCCATGCTGATAACAAAGGGGGTACACACTTGGTTATCAGAGCAACCAGACCCTGTTTCTCACAGCTGTGCTATACAAAGGCAGGAAAAGGGTCTCCTGTTTCTCATGACTGTGCAATACCAAGTGCTACCCAAGTGATAAAGGCAGGAAAAACCTATACGTCAACCGTGTCAAAAGATGATTTGCTAAGCAAAGGTGACCATAGCTCTGATGGGCTGAACTGCAAGTCAGCAGGGACTATAAACTGGTACTGCGCCTTACCCCAATGGGGACCCCCACCACCATCACAACTTGAGAACCACAGATCAATGGGACGCTGCTGACTCCAGAGGACCGACAGGACACTGTGGTGACTATACTCTTGCTGTGCTCTGTAATACTGCTTCTCTTTTCTACCTTTTCTCTACTTCTACCTTTACTCTATTGCTCATCTCAGTGACTATTGCTAGGAAATAACAATAAAGCCCTAGTGAACGGCATTTGACCTCATTTGTGTCTTAATCTCACACTTGGAATTATTACGAACCCCTCTCAGATCCTCGATTGGACCAGGACGTAAGACACCAGTGGAAAATCTCTCTCTTTGCCTAGAACGTGGCATAAAGTACGTTAAACTTTGAAGGACAAAGATGTTTTGTCATTCTCTGTTTAGAATAAGATTGTTCTCCCACACAATGCCATTTATTAGGCAATCTAATAGCATCCATTATGACACATACAAACTTTAAAATCAGCTCCATTGCTACAAGACACTTACTCAAATACTGTTTTATAGAACATCACTATCTTAGTGAAGCATAGAAAACCATGTTAGTTAAAAGGTCAACCAATAAACAAAAATAATCTGAAGTCATCAAATCAAAAAAACCCAATGTTAGCAGGATCTTTTTCTCCCATTCTGCTGCTTTTTTCTGTCACTTGTTTTATGACTCTTTGCTATAGCGGTATGCTGACAGCAGCTTCTCAAATCTCTCCACCTGGCATGCCCGTCCCTGCACAAACAGAAAGCTATGGTTTTGTTTCTATTATTCAAGGTCCTGTTTGGGCCACTACTTTGCCAAATGTATCTGGTTACAACATCACTGGCAGCTCCATATATGTGTTTATTCATTGGTACCTACAATGAGATTGCTTAATCCGACTCCAAGAGTGTCTCTCTGGGTATAGACAGGGCTCAAGCTGTGTACAAGTGCAATATATTGGTGAATACATTCAGGTAGTTCCAGTATCAGCACAAAAGAAATACGAATCAATCACCGTGCTGAGGAAGGTGAGGAATGCAGAAGACCTTATGCTTGGACTGCTCAGAAAACATTTGGCCCAACCACCTTTGTTAGGAGAGAATGCAAAAATGGAGGTAGAGCAGTCAGAAAAGTTTTGGATTCTCATTTCTTTTCTTCCAGTCTCCAGGATATGTCTCTAGGCAAAGTTCACTTATTTAAGCTTCATGACAAGTAGAACAGTTGAAATCTTGGGAGGCAGATATGGTTGAAGAAATTACATGAAGAAATTTGGCCTGGGGGAACAGTCTTGATGATTGTAAGGTTCCCTTGCGGTCTTAAAACCAATGAAGTTGCCCACATTAGCAATACTTTACAGAATCTTGCTACATGGCCAATAGCAGTGCCTGCATGAGATCTCCTTAGGGAATAACCTGAAAATTAAGCTGATGACTATAATCTGTTATAGTCACTGGTGAGCTGTGAAATACCAGACTGCATGCATTCAGTTAACGGATGTGCACACTGATTCCTGCATGGGTGAGGAAACAAGATCACGAAATCCCATCAATACATACCAACTACAAGCTAGAAACACACAAATCTGCAAATAAAGTGTCAGATTTTAATAGGGAGCATAACTACTAGTGAAAGTACAGCTTAGGTAGAGATGAATTAAGGAAGATACATCTATTAGCACACCTGCACAAGGAGAATTCAAGTGGTGAGCATGAGCAGATTCTTAAATGCAGGCTGTAGCTGAAATAGAAGCAACAGCTTTGATGCAGGAATTGAGATTATATAGAGTATGCTGTACAGAAGTAAATTGAGAAGATAAACATGGTTTTTTTCAGGCCTGGAAGGTTCTCTGTTAGTTGAAGTGTCTGAGACCCAAATGTCCTCTATCTCACCTAGGATTACCAAGCCTGATGTAGGCCCTGGTAAATGAAGATGTATGAAAGTGTCACAGAGGTGTACAGATCAACACTGAAGACCTTTCTGGTATAAAAATTTACCTGTCTAACCCCAACTACCGAACAGCTCTGACCATATTTTTCCAAACACTTGAGCAGGCCTCTCCAACTGTAGGCTTAGTGCTCTAAACGGTCCACAATTTTCAGACAAAAATATGACAGAGAGCTGTAGGAAAAGTGAATGACAAAAGAAAACAAAACAAAAGAAAACAAAACAAAAAACAAAACAGGAACATAAAAAAGTTTGGGTTTTTTTCTTCCATTGCTGCAGAGTAAAGTGTTGAAATTAAGAGAAATTTGTCATTAGGAAGAGACTGCCCAGAGCAGGTGAGGTAGTCACCCCTGAACAGATATCAGACTTCATGTGGGTAATATCCTAACTGAAATTGTTAAAATATACACCTGCATATAGGGAATATGAACCCCTCATACTGCAGAGACTTTATTAGCAGTGTAATGCAGGTTAAGATGTGGTCAGGAAGGAGAACCAGCTAAATGTGGCAATACTGAGGTCACAGGGGCTCATCTGATCTTGACAAGTTTGGGCAGTAGGCTGGTGAATTGAAGAGAGGAAATCATATTTCCTCTGTTCACACACTGGCCATTCTCTGTTGAAGTGTTGTGTCCAGTTCTTGCAGCCACAGTTCAAGTAGGATGTCAGAAAATAAAATCAAACTGTGAGATTCCCCAGATCAGCAAAGAGCTGCAAGAGCAGAGATTTGGAAGACACGTCAGTGAAAACTTGGGGAGGTATATCTACTTAATGCAAAAGAGAAGACAGATACATCACCAAGTGCAACAACTTGCAGAGAACAGAATTTTCTATCACTCAAAAGTATGGCCCAACAGCTAGGACATGAAGGTAAGTGTATTCAGAGCAGAAATAAGGCACACATTTTTGAGTGAGGTTAATGAGTGACTGTAGCAACTTATCACTGACTCTCATGAGTTCTGGAAGCCATAAAAAAGAAGTCAAAATAAGAGAAATTTCATATAGATTTGATGACAGATAGTGTATGGAATTGGCCTGGGAAAGAGAAATGACTGCAAGATTATTAGTATAGTTTAGGCGCTGATACAGAAAAGTCTAACCTAGAAGCAAATCCAGTGCATTTTTGCTGCCGACTGATACTCTTGCTGTCAGAAGCTAACAATGGAGATGAAAGAGGAAGCAAATTTGGCTACAATTTAAAAGTCTCCGTACAGCACCAGGGAGTGGGGCGTTGCAAGACAGAGCAGTGGTAGGAGATGTTTAGACTTAACGAGCAGCAGAGGCAGTGGCATTCCAGCTGCAAGGCTGCACCGAACCAGCTGCCGACCTATGCCTACATCTAAATGTTAATGGCCCAACTCCCCGCAGCACAGCTTGCAGAAAAAGCACTGAAGCAGAAGGGAGGCCAAGTGTTCTGTCATTTTCCTCTAGTCTTTTACTAACTCAGTGTATGAATATAAGCAAAATAATAGTCTTGGCATTTGTCTTTGCCCAGTTCATTCCATGGTTGCTGGCCTTAGCAGAACTTGAACTCATTCAAATTTGCTTTGATTTTTTGCAGAGGGACTCAAGAAACAGCCTCAGAAAGACCATTTACTGGTGTGAGTCACATAGGACAGGCTTGTGAGGTAGCTATAGCCCAGAATAGTTTAGACCTGTGAGGAACAGGGCTCCTTTCTGGTTACATCTGTTCTGGGTGTCCAACAACCAGTGTGGGACACAAGAGCTCAGTGAGAGGTGAAATTAAATGTATGTTTCCTGAATGAGATAACTTTGTGACTTGGAGGTCTTGTCATTCCAGCAAGTGCACCACAGTCCAGCTGTGGCCTGGTGGGGATCAGCAAGGAGTTGCGGTGAGGCGATGAGCTGTAGCAAACCTCCTGATGCAAAAATTTGATGGCCAGGGCTGGTGGACAAGCAGCTCATTTTGGCGAGGCCAGAAAAAGCAAATGTGCAAGTCTGTCATTGAATGGTCTTTTTTAATGGAATGGTGATCCAGAAGACACAGTATTTAGACAGACTGTGCAGGAAGTAAAAAGGGCACTCACTGCACTGTGAGCAAGGGACTGTACCTGGTACGTGGTCTTTTTTTTCAAAAACGAGTCTACAGAAATGGTCCCTCATTCTTAATGTCAGTAACAATTTCTGTATCTACTATATTGGTCCTGTAGAAGTGACTTTATTCTAATTCCAACTGTTCTGGCAAGCAAAGCTTTTGGCAGACTGAAAATCAAAGCTGTTTCTCAAGAAAATACAGTGCAACAAAAGTCCCTTTTTGAAACTGTCTTAATTTTTTCTACCAGATATTCTAGACAAAAGTTGTGCTTAATTTAATTTTAAATTACATTTGTGCTCCATTTTAGCTTTAAAAAAAAATGCAAAATCCATTTGCCTCATTTTTAGTTTTGATTTTTCAAAACTGAGGCCATTTCTACTTCTCTACCATTTTGCACTTTGAAGAAACAAAAGAAGAGAACACAAGAACATCAATTTCCTTCAATAGCCCCTTCTTATTCTTTTGGTCCCCTTTTTCTGTGTGAAAGAGTAAATAGAGGCAAGAACATGGAATAAAACAAAGTAAAAAGAAAGCAAAAAGAAGAAAGTTTTTCAGACACATAAAAAAAATTTAAGCATTCATTTTGAAGCACGCAAAACCTTTCCTTCTCAAGATGAAATATTAAAAAAAAAAAAAAAAGAAGAAATGTTTTCATGCTTTCCCAAAATAAAGCTACAATTGGAAAGCATCTGGATTGTTTTTGAAAAGTATTCTGGCAAAAAGTGTATACCAGTCCTGCTCTCTGGCAGTGGTAGCAGCAGCATTAATAACTCTGAAGGCCAAATGCTAACCACAATTATACTTCTGCAAATATATTATGTCCATATCTTGCCATGCTGACAGATATAAGTACACAGTGCCTTCAGTCAGTTTTCACAAATGTCCTTAACACCCATTTACTTTTCTTGCTGGGGACCACAACTCATTTTTTGTAGCACTGTTGGTCCCATTGGGCCAACAGAGCTTGTTTTTGAGTAGTATGAACTCTACCATTCCCACTGACAGGTATGCTGGGTAAGAACGATATTTAGGCATTTTGTTGAGAGCAAAATATGTGGTATGTGCAGTTTTTTCTTCACCTTCCTTCATTTTTTTCCTCCTCTTCTTCCCTTGGTCCCGCTATTGGAGAAGGACAACTTGCTATGACTGCCTACAAGACACAGAAATCCCCATTTAGTTTCTGTGTGGCAGTGAGTACAATGGGAATTGCTCTAATTTGTCTCTCTGTAGCTGCCTGAGCTCATTCACATGGTATGGTCTGGTTTTGATAAGAATCAAAGTTTAGAAAACATTTGTTAATATTTTTGGTAAAATGTTCAAAAAGACATATTTTATATGAAAAATAATTCGCTTTTTCTGTGTCGACAGTTTCAGTGAAAATAAATCTCTCTGTTAAAAAAACATTTTCGTGAAAACCTTTATTCTCTTGCAAGTGTTTCATCAGCACTTAGCACTTTCCCATGCTTGCTGAGATCAAATGAGAGGAATGTTTAGGTTTGTATCAGCTGATAGGGCATCAGCTGATTTGTCCCACGCTTGCCTCCCTGAAGTCAATAGAACTACTGATGTCAATAGGATCTCGTTCTAAGCAATCCACATCACAAGGTGACGATGGGAAAGAAATGGTGTCCTGCCATTAGTCTCACACATCAAAACCCATGGGAGCAAAGCCCCTGTGTGGTCAGCAGAGGACTTGGGCACCACCAGCCCAAAGGCAGAGGACAGTCCCAATGGCTCCTGGACCAGCTCCTCCAAACGAAAAGCCCACCTCTGCCATGGCCTTGGCAGAAACAACTTTGGAGGGGCCAAAGATTACACTGTGGCTTGAAACCTCACAGCTGAGAAACCCTTTCAGCAGAGAAGTGGCTTTTGTTGGTAACCAGAGCTATGTTTTTTAGCAGTCTGGTGGCTCCTGCATGTTACTATTGCCTTTTATTGCTCCTTGGGTCACCTCTCTGCCCCCACCAGCAGAAAAGGTGGTGAGAAGGTAGGGTCTTACCTCCAGAGAACAGCTGGGCATGGAGTTGCGGGGCCTCAAAATGCAGCAAAAAGTCCCCTCCTCCCTCTGCAGCCAACACAACTGGAGGAGGTTAGGCTGGTCCATAGCCCTGTGCAAGATCAGCCCCTTGTGAAGGCCCAGATGTCATGTTCAGGACAAGTCCATGCTGCTGCTGGGGTGGGTTTCTTTTCTCATTGCAGCCTCTCTGTACAGAGGTTGGGTCCATGAAAAAAGGAAATAGAGAAGAAACTGAAAAATTCACCCCTCCACCAGGGGATTCCTGCAGGTCCTCATGTAAGCACTGCTGACAACTACCTAACAAAGCTGGCAAGAGTGTAAAGTGCAGCTGTGCACAGGTAGCATTTTCATTTAAGGAAAGAAGGCTTCCCTAGCCGCTTGAAGGCCAGAGATATGTTGGTCTTATGTGTGTATTTTATGCTAGGGGAGATCACATTTTTAATTCACAGGTTTATCAGAGAACAGTTTGATTTCAACTTCATTTTTACAGAGAATTTTCAGAATTTAGCATATTTTCCCAGTGCTTTCCTTCTGAAATTTTGTTTTCATTATCATACTCTACTTTTAAAATATGAATTTGCTATTGAGTAAATAAACAATATTGATACATTTCAAAATAAAATCAAACTGTGAGATTCCCCAGAACATGCCCTTTTACAAAGTTGGAATTGTTTATTTTTATTCTCACCATGCAGTGTGTGGCCCAGGGCATTGTGTATCACACTGCATCCATATCCACTGCAGAACAGAGAACAGATGATTTCCATTTTGCATGGAGGAGATGGGAAATTTTTGAAGTAGGCCCAGTTCTGATCTCCCTTCTCTCTTTTCCTTCTGAAAATGCACAAATGAATACCTAAATATATGTCAAGCAATAAGCAATCTGCATTGGTACAGAGCTCAAGGACAGAACTAAACCCTCTCACAGCTTCCCAAACACACAGCAGATAAAACCAATTTCATGGTTCAGTTGCTGGTACAAAGCTACCCTGCTATTCCCTGACTCAAGATAAAACTGAAATGGAACAAACTGACTTGCTTCTCCTCTGGCAGGACGGCACAGATGCTTTCAGGTTCCTGTTCAAGGCAGAAGATGCATCCACCCCATCACTTGAATAGATGGCATCTGCCTGTGTCCCTCAGAGCTAGATACAGTTAATTGCACCAATTAGGCTTTCCCGGATTGCTTTACTATATACAGTCCTTTTTACAGTCCTTTCTCATGAGATGTAAGAGCTGTATTTAGATCTTATGAAGCTGTAGAGTAAGATACAAAATCACTGCTTGAGGTATTTGTATTTTTTTACTCTAAAATAATGTGCTGAGATACTACAATACTGGGCACGTTGTAAGAGCCCCAATTGACAGGTTTTTTTCTATAAATTCAGGCATAAACCCTTACATGACACCCACTGCCCTATTTTCATTGTTTAGGGTCTACCTTCTGTCTACCTCGGTATTTCTGTAGGCCCTTTTAATAAAGTGCAAACATACTACGTATTTTTTTCATTAATACAGCATCATTGTTGATTTCTTTCCACAGTCACAGAGTGCATCACCAGGACAGTTTTCCTCAGTTTGCTTTAGGTTCCTTCCCTTAAAAACTACTTCAGGAGCTCAGTGATTCACTAATCCTACAATCTCCTGGATGTCTCTTTTCACTGTAGGGTTCCATCCCAGTGACTTCAATGAGTCTATTCACAGAACAATGTGCACGGTTGCTTCAGCAGTGCCACAAAACCCTACCTGGAGATAGTTTACAAACGTGCACTGTTTTACTGGGAGATATTTTTGAAGATTTTGGATTTAACTTTCTTTTTAAATTTGTTTAGGAAGTTCTTGCATCATACTGTTAGTTAAGAAGAAGAGGCAGGGAAAATAAAGCCTGCATTGTTTGTAAGAGTTGCTAACAAAATTGTGTCTGAATGTAAAGTGCTTCTTAAGACTTACCCTCACTGATTTCTGGGGCAGAGACACCAAATTTCAGAAATTACAGCAATTTGCACAGCCAAAGTCCATCTTTATTCAATAAAACTCTTAAGTACATGCTCACTTTTAAAGCCAAGCCTGTGCATACATACTTTGCTGATCACAGTCAGCAATTTTGAATTTCATCTGTTTTTTGAGATCAGATTTTACATTCTGATATTATGCAAAGGGAGACCATTAGGAGTGCAGGAACAATGGCAGCTGGAACAGCTGATACACATTTTAACATGGGGGGACACACGTAACATGAATTGTACATGCCACAAACACATAACATGCTTAATAAATGTATTGTTGAGAAAGGTCTTGCTGATGGTCATGCCAGATGCAAACATACTGCAGATGGAAGAGTGGAAGAGGCACTATGCATGTGTGTGACTTGTGCCATGCTACAGGACACAGAGCCGGGGCTCTCCTGCGTGGTACCAATGGCAGAGGTAGAGAAGTCCTGGGCAAAATTGCACCTGGAAATTATAATCTGGGCACACTGCAGAATTTCACCAGAGGTACTGTGTGTGAATGGCTAATCACACATACAACTTTCTTTGTATTACCGAAGTTACCAGTACTGTCCGCATTTGCTTTTGTACAAGATTCAGGATGGACCTGGAGTGTCTTTGAGCATATTTCTGCCCAGGTCAATGCAGAGGTGTGTTGATACTAGTTGTCTTTAGAGATGCTCAACATAACTGATAGTTTTCTGGAACTGATGAAGCTGCAACAGAGCCAGAAGAGTCTGGGAAGTCCTGCGGAAAGTGGCACAGGACCAGCTTTTGCAATCCTCAACCCATCACAAGCACATTATTTCTCTAAATTGTATCGATGTCTGATGTCATTGTCATATTCAGCACTGTGAAAATTAATTTAAATCTGAAATGTTTTGGTTCTATGGTAACTGCTAGAAACTGTTCTGAATATATCTTCTTGAGGGCCTGGTAATGTCAGTGGAAAGATTCACAATGACTTTGCTTTTGCTTATAAATCTTTGGCTCCACCTTGGAATGCATCCTCTTAAAATGGATGGAAAAGGCCAGATTTTTCACTCCAAGTTGCTGCCTTCACTCTTTTCCTCTTTCCCTGTGTCCATACCTTTTCTGTCATGAGGTGGATGCAGGTTTGAATGCAGAATAGAATGGTGACTGCATACTGGAGGTTTTCCAGAGCAGTTAGACATGAGCACTCAAGTCAGGAATGCTTTCAGTTTGTTTTGCTGACTCTGCCTTGTAGCAGGGGAACAGACTTGCTAACCTCCAAGGTCCTTTTGTGAGTGCCTGTCCTGGTTTCAACTGAGAGAAAGTTAATTTTCTTTCTAGTGGTTGCTGTGTTTTCAGATTTGATTTGAAAGGAATGTCAATACTGCATATTGTTTCAGTTGTTGCTAAGTGATATTTATACCAGTCAAGGACTTTTTTCAGCTTCCCATAGAAGAACATAGACGGAACAATGGAATGGCCAATGCAATATTCTGTACCATAGACATCATGCTTGGTATATAAATGGGGGTTGGCCAGGGCAGGGGGAATCCACAATCTCTGCTCAGGTCAGGCTGGGCAACCAATTCACTGAGCAGTGAGAATGACTTGTGTTTTGTATATTCCTTTACCATTATTATTATTATTACTGTTATTTTCCTTTTCTGTTATTGTTCTATTAAACTGTCTTTATCTCAACCCATAAGGTTGTTTTTTTCCCTTTCCCTTCCTTTTCTCCCTCTTCTCCCTGCCTTTCTCAGGGGCAAAGGTGGGGTGAGCAAGAGGTTGCGTGGTCCTAGTTGCTGTCTGGGGTTAAATCACAACAGCCTCCCAAAGCATAAATGGTGTGCTTCTGTGTTACACCTCTCCATCCGAATTAATATTTTTTTCTTATTTCATATTTTTGGGTGCCACAGTATAGGAGGTGCTGGAGCATGCCAGAGAAGGGCAACAAAGCTGGTGAGGGGTCTGGAAAACACGTCTTCTGAGGAGCACCTGAAGGAATTAGGATTGTTTAGTCTGGAGAAGAGAAGGTTGAGGGGAGACCTTATTGTTCTCTACAACTACCTGAAATGGAGGTTGTAGTGAGATGGGCGCTGGTCTCTTCTCCCAAGTAACTAGCGATAGGACAAGAGGAAATGGGTTCAAGTTGTGCCAGGGGAGGTTTAGGCTGGACATTAGGAAAAATTTTTTCACTGAAAGAGTTATCAAACATTGGAAGAGGCTGCCCAGGGAGGTGGTTGAGTCACCATCCCTAGATGTGTTTAGAAGTCGTGTAGATAATGGTGCTTAGAAACATGGTTTAGTGGCGGACCCGGTAGAGTAGGGTCCATGGTTGGACTAGATGATCTTAAAGGTCTTTTCCAACCTAAATGATTGTATGATTGTATGATTGCACGATTCTATGAAAGATGGGAGAAAAACTCTGAGAGCGAGACAAGGGCTGCCTGTGACTGCCTGTGGGAGGAACCAGGGAAGCCCAGAGGGCTGGCCAGCAGTGCTGGGGTGTGGGTAGCACCTGTGGGACTTTGTCCTGCAGCCTCCCAGGGAGGCACGAAGTGGTACTGAGTGAACCCTCTTGCCGCATGTGCCTGGAGACGTCTCCCACGGCCAGAGTGACCTGACAGGGTCCTGGGAAGACACGGCCGAGGCCTCGGTGACTGGCGCGAAACACCAATGCCAAGCACAAGAGAAGAGATGGGGGGCTGGATGGAGTGGGCAGTGGCATTGCGGTAACCCCAGACGTGTGTGTTGTGGCCGCAGCGCTGCTGGGCCGAGCAGCATGGGTGGGCACGGCCCATCGTGACATCCCCGAGCGACGGACTGTAACGTCCCTGAGTGATGGGTTCTGATGTTGCGGAGTCCCCGAGCAGTGCGTCCTGATGTCACAGAGGGATGCACGGAGACATCTCCAAGCAATGGACTGTGATGTCACGTCGCGTTGCCAAGCGATGGATTGTGAGCCGGTGTCCCTCGCTGCTATATATAGGGGTGCCGAGTCTCGCCCAGCCGGCTTGTGCCGGCACTCCATCCGAGCGAGTTCGTGAGGCTTGGAGTTGGCCTTTGGTGCTGGTGGTGTGCTCGGGGAGTTGTTTGTTGGAGTTCTCCGTGCCCAACCCCAGAGCCAGCAGAGGATTTTCCCCGGCCCTGCCAGGTTCAGGCAGCCGGGGCCCCCCGGAGGAGCGCCTGCAGCGGCAGAGGTGGGCTGGGAGGGGAAGCCTCACCCTGGGGAGCTGGGAGGGTTTCCTTCTCGAGGGACCTGGGCGTTTCTTCCACCCCTCCCCAGGGCCAGCCAACAACTGTGGCCTCTCTTCCTTTTCTAGCGTGGCACCGGCTGCTGCAGTGCCGGTGAGAGGAGCGGCTCAACATCCCCAGCTCCCCCCAGCCCCCAGCAGCAGGTGGAGAGCATGGCCACGGAGCTGGACAACCGCTGTCCAATATGCCTGGACAGCTGGGAGGAGGCCAGCTATGTGATGCCATGCCTCCACCAATTCTGCTACGCATGCATCGTGCGGTGGGCTGACAGCAAGCCTGAGTGCCCCCTCTGCAAGAGGAGAATCACCTCCATCGTGCACTCATTGCGGGCAGATGACAACTTTGAAGAGCATGTTGTCACGGCACCTGCAGCGTCATCAGTCATCGGCCACGAGGCAGGAGGAGCTCCTGGCCGTCCAGCTGCCCGCAGCCCTGCAGTGACAGAACGACAGCCTGTGGGGATGGTGCCCAGGGCTCCTCCGGGCGGCCTCCAGCCCAGCACCTGGGCATCCCTTTTCCAGGACCACCCAGCTCTCCTCCAGCCCCTTCTCACCTGGGTGCGTCAGGAGCTGCGACGGATCTTTGGGAACCGGAGTTCACGGCCAGCCGTAGTGGAGGAGCTCGTCATGCCCCTCCTGGTCCTTTTTGGGCTGGATGAAGATCTGCTGGTGCAGCTGCTGGGGGCCTCCCTCCAAAACCGCGCGGCGACATTTGTGCACCAACTTATTGATGTCACCGTGCAACGGTGCA
>VFFE01007156.1:574808-608934 GCA_008921705.1 Burhinus oedicnemus | reverse complement strand
ATCCTATCCTATCCTATCCTATCCTATCCTATCCTATCCTATCCTATCCTATCCTATCCTATCCTATCCTATCCTATCCTATCCTATCCTATCCTATCCTATCCTACCCTATCCTATCCTATTCTATCCTATCCTATCCTATCCTATCCTATCCTATCCTATCCTATCCTAAATCACTGTTTGTGAAAGCTGATGAACTGAAGGAAACCATAAAGTTTAGTAATTTTTGCTGGACTGAAGGAAAACAGAAAATCTAACTTTCCTATGTCTAATTATCAGACAATAAAAGAAACTAAAGACCTTAAGAGTGTAGAAAAAATGCAGAGTAGATGCATGCTAGATGCAGACGAGATGGTCCTTGTAGATCACTTCCATCTGTAACTATTCTATTCTATTCTATTCTATTCTATTCTATTCTATTCTATTCTATTCTATTCTATTCTATTCTATTCTATTCTATTCTATTCTAACTATTTCTTTTCTGTACATGACAGTGCTGTGTGGAAAGAGTTGGAAACGTGCAGAGCAGAGACTAGCCAGGTCTGCTATGATATACCCATGGTACCTGCCTGTTGAGTACTTACATTTTAATTTGTTTTATCCTCTCTATTAATACATTTAAGATCTAAGAAAAAAATGTATGAGAAAGTACACATTTTGAAAGGGTACCAGAAAATAAGAGGAAGATACTCTGCAAGAGGTAAAGTTGTTTTCTTGGTTCAGTGTGGCTTCACACCACTCACGAAATAGGCCTTAGGAGTTTCAGCAAGGACAGCACTCAAGTTACACAGCTGACAGTATCTTAATGTGTTCTGATTTATAGTAACTAATAAAATAGAGTGTCAGTTAAGATTATTGGTGGCTGAATGAGTCAAATGTATATTTAGATGACAGAAAATGAAAATAATCAATTCCTCGATATTCTGTGTGAAGCAACTATCAAAAAATGTAAAGAATGCTTTATCTTGCTGCATATCACTGATGAGTTTGGATGGATTCATATCCCATATATAAGCAAACTATTAGCTCCCTAGACAGCATTTTGATTGACTCCCTAATTCTGCCATTTGTTTTCCGGAAATCCATTTATTCAAACTCTCTTTACAGTCCTTTTTTTTTTTTTTCATGAATTGGACAGTTTAATTCCACCTGTAATAAGAAAATCTCCCTGTCCCCTTGTAGCAAGAGATTTTTGACTGATATTTACCCTGGATCAGGCCCAACAGATTTTTTTTACTGAACAGGTGACCACATAGTAAATGCTTGTTCTATTTACTCAGTTTTGACTCAAAATAGTCCAGCCACTTAACTGGCTGTATGATGAAATTTATTGTCAATCCACTGTTCTTTTACCAAAAAGCAATGCATTTTTGGCTGATACATCACATGAATTCAAAAGGACCCAGTTTTCACCATCTAGGCATATATTTATGTTACATTTTTAATATCATCTACAAGAATTTATGATATTCTTTTTTTTATTATTATTTTTTTAATGAATGATCTTCACACAGTGACAAGTAGGATCAATTTGAAAGCATGATTTCAAGGTTTTCTTCATTAGCCTGAGAGGAATCTTCCAGTATTTTCGAAACTTGAACAATATTTATCCTTTTTTTGAAGTGAGACAAGCAGTTTTAGCAGACAGACTGAAACCTCCTCATAGCTTCATGGGAGATGACGTATCAGAAAGAGTTTCAAGACCATGCCTGAAACATCAAATGGGAAAGCTGTGAAGTAGGGTAGAAGATAGGGTTATGCAATCAGGAGCAGATTCATAGGCTACTAGATTAATATGATGCAAAAATGTAATTCATATGATATTGAAACAACTGAGCTTAAGAATTTAGCACTCATCTGTTCAGAAGAACAGCATACACGGAAACTACTAAAATGCATGCAGTTAGTGATGTAGGTTACATTCCCAGTGGCTAGATCAAGATATATCACATGTATAATGCTTGCAAATTTATTTAAGTGTCAGCTACTGACTTCAGTGTGTATCCAGGATTTTTCCATGAAACCTCTCGTTCACTTGAAGAAGCAGAGCTTAAAGGAGTACGACAGATTCTGGGAAAGACTAACTTGTTTGTTCATTTGTTGCAAACTGGAAACTTGGTTTCTGCCTTCTGGCAGGAAACAAAAACTCAGCTGGTAAAAGTGTTTTTTAAGCTAATAAGTAGCAAAATACCGTTTCTTCCTCCCATCTCCAAATAAATTCATTTACATCTCAAATGGTAAAAAATAAGATATGTAATATTTATTCCAAGTTCTCTGTACTTTTATTGTAAATCAATATGACAATGTCTTCCATTTTTTTCCTTTAGTTTCAACAAACAAGAAAGCCAGGCAAAAAACAGAGGGACATACAAACCCACATTTTTTCCCCCATGGGTAAATATTCTGAAAATGTGACATGATTAAAAGAAATTAATGGATGTATTGTGCAATGTAACTGTTGCTCTTGCTGACTGCATTTAAATCAGCATTTCAAATATTCCAGAGTCAGCGACATTCAATACTTTTCCACATGCTCACATATGCTAAACACATGGGAATTCACTGATAGACATTGAGAAATACACTGAACAAGGACAACTGGAACTTCTGGAGTGGATGAAATGCACACTGTAGAGCAGATACTCTAGTCAGTTGTGCAACTGATTACAGATCTCTCATATAGTGCCTGTTTTGGCAAATTCACAGTCACATTAGACTGACATGAGCGCTAGGACAGAAGGAAACAGGTCACCAGTGAAAGCTAATGAGAATCCACCAATAATTTGACCTTGCCACCTTCCCTAGTTTTCTTGTGCCTTCCTTCAAGCCAGGTATGTGCAAGTGTCAGCTAAGCCTGTCTTCCATGCTATAAGTATTTCTGTTGTGTACCAAACACTTGTGTCTTGCAAATGGAAAGGAAGTGTCCTGTGAACTTAGGGTGGCACATCTGGCCACTTTTGCATTTGGTAATTAAATTTTCCTTAAAAAAGAAAACTAAAGCTCTCCCCTGCATTTCATCTTGCTTGTACTTTGTCTTACCTTTGCAGTCATGTGAACAAACTGTGCTGCCTATAGCTGCTTGGCAGAATGCCTCCTGAGCACCACAGGCCAACCAAGAGACATTGCCCTGACAAGGCAGATACAGTAAAAGATTGAAAAAGTTTTTGACAAGAATTGTTAGCATTTTGTCCTGGGCATTATGTGAGAATTCTGGAGCGGGAAAGCATGTATCACAAAGAACAAGTTATAGCAATTCCTGAACCTGCAGCTGAGAGAATTATGGAAGTCAGGCAGGGGAAAAACTGCCTTCTGCTAGACAAAACAGAGTCTGGCTCACCAGGAACATGGACTCAAAGATGCTTCTGGAAATCATGCTTCATTTAATGCCATAAGCAAAGCTCCTTAAGAATATATTCCCCATTCCAGCTCATGTTAGGTCCCTGCTACTTCTTCGCCCCTGGTTGCATGCTGTTTGGTCTGAATCTTCCAGTGAAAAGAACTTGTGAGGATGTGAAAAGCACAAATTTTGTTGCTACATGTTGCCAAAAAGATGTTTTTCCACTGACTTCTGTCTTATTTAATTGTTGAAGTGAATTTTCTGAGCTGATTCAATGTTACTGGGGAGAGAAATACATCACTTTCATGGAAACATTTGATTTTTTTTTTCTTTAATCTGAAAGGGGATAATTCAGACAAAATCTTACAGTATAGTACTCTTTTACTGCAAGTACAGCTTGTTTGTCTCCATTTCCTTATTTTGGAGCATATTCTGTCCGTCCTTTCCATAGCTACAGACTGTGTGAGTGGGGAACACAAACCATTTTCCTAACCTTCCACAGGACAGGTGGAATTATAGACTTTAACTTAAGCACAAATTTATATATGACAGTGTTGAATAGAAATGGAATGTTGGAGAAACTCGAAGAAGCAATGTAGGTGTTTCTCTGGATCTAAAATATGCTTGCACATTGCTTCAACCGTAAAAACTGCATTTATGGCATTACCTAAATTGTAGGTGGAAGAAGATTTTAAATTTCATCAGTAAAGTTTTTTGCACTGATTAAATGATGCAGTTAAGAAAGTGAACTCCAGGTCTCATATGGGAAGGATTGAAGTCTAATATGAAAAAAACTCTCTAGATTGGTCTAGGGCTGTGATTCTCATACTTGATCTGTAAAGCCATGGTAACTAGTTTGTGGCTGCCCTATGGAACTATTTTAAGTGCTAAAACACCTAGATTTTAATTACATTTCCTTGACTTTAGTTGCAGTGTAAAGTTGGACAGTGATGCGTGGGAAATAGTGAGGTTTAAGAATGATGTTGGTGCAAACTATTTGGAAATGATTGATCCAAAAATTAAGTTAATTATCCAGGTTAAGTGAAGTTCGAGTACCTTTGGCTATTAAAACTGAAAAGTGACTGTGTAGCTAATACTGCAATGTTTTGATTCTGTAATGTTGTCGTTTAACCCCAGCAGGAGGCTCAGCCCCACACAACCACTCACTCACTTCCCCCTAGTGGGAGCAGGGAGAGAATCGGAAGGGTAAAAGTGAGAAAACTTGTGGGTTGAGATAGAGATAGTCTCATAGGCAAAGCAAAAGCTGCACAAGCAAGCAAAGCAAAAAAAGGAATTGGCAGGCAAGTGTGAAGCCATTTCCAGGAAAGCAGGGCTTCATCACGTGTTACTTGGGAAGACAAATACCAGAACTCCAAACATTCCCCCTTACTCCCTCTTCCCCACAGCTTTTTATTGCTGAGCAGGATGGAATATGGTCTGAAATATCCCTTTGGTCAGTTGGGGTCAGTTGCAGTCAGCTGCGTCCCCTCCCAACGTGTTATGCAGCCCCAGCCTGCTTGCTGGTGGGGCAGCATGAGAAACAGAAAATGCCTTGATGCTGTGGAAGCACGGCTCAGCAATGGCTAGAACATGGGTGCTTACCAACATTGTTTTGGTCACAAAACCAAAACATACGCCCTACAGTGAAGAAAATTAACTCTATCCCAGCCAAAACCAGTACATATGTTCTTCACCATATAAGAGGTACATTGTTTAGAATTTAGAGACTAGTTATTGATGAACATTATTGTAGCTGACAGATACAAAATAATTGGATTCACTTAAGTCTTCAAGTTCTTTATTCTCTTAAACTTTGCTTTTTATGCATAGGTATAAAAAGATCACAGGAAATCACTTACCTGTGTCCAACAGAGAAACTTGCATACACACAAGTGTTCCATGGGTTAGTCTGTACCACTGACAAGGCACTTCCTTTTGACATTTACTAGTTCTGTGCACAATAACAAACTGTAGAATACTTGCACTGCCTCAGGTTTGTATCATGCTATCCGTAGATGCTTTTGCCAAAAGTTTTAAATAAAAACTCTTTCTAAAACAAATGCAGTCATGCATGTGGATATCATAGACCAAAGTAATTTCACATCTTTAACCATCCTGGGTATATCATTTTAAGAGGCAGCTATCAAATGATGACCACATACATACAAACTCTTGTATCAAGAAATTCTCTTCTGTATGCTCAATATTAGTGTGCTGTATTTTAGGAACAGTACTGTATTGAAGCATAAGATGTGCATTAACAGAGGAGTAAGGCTTCCAAAAATTTCAGTTCTCTGCTAACAGTAACAAAGCTGGTAAAAAAAAAGAGTATTCGTATTTTCTTGTCCTATAGAAAATGTTGTTGATATTTACAGATTATACCCATATTTTTCTTCAGTGTACCTTTAAATAGTTCAGCAAAGGTTAACATACCGAATTAAATTTAACTGGTTATAATACGATGATACTTTTAGAATGTTTTTATCCCTCTCTACTTGTGAACAGGAAAGCTGACACTATCAAAGGCCCTGGCCATAGCATATCTTATATGTGGGTTATGCATCTATATGTGGGAGATACAATGCCACATCTACACAGAGAACTCTTAAAAAGGAAAACAGAGACATTAAATGAGGGAACCACAGCCCTCCTTTGGAAGATAACATTCCAGTATTTCTAAATCAAGGTATGCACATTCATATTATTATTATTTTAATAGAAAGTCTCAATGGTTTCAGGAATAATAAAATATCTTCAAATAATTTTAAATTTTCATACATGTTTTTTGATGGGAAAAGTTTTGAGTGAAATGAAATTCCTGGGATGCATCTATACTTTGAAAAGATTGATTACTCAAAATATGTCAATATTTCAAACCCCACAATTCCTCACAATATATCTATTTAGCTTGAAAAAGAAAGTATTTTAAATATTTTAAATTCTTCTTAGTATTGAAGGTGTACAAAATTGCCATTGAAATCAACATTTCAGAGGTTAAATCAAAACAGGATAGTTGCTGGAAGACTTTATTTCAGATCCTGAAGTCCAGTAAATGAAGTGAATATCCATTATTGATTGAACAAACACAGGTAAATCTTTTGTTTCTGACAAATCTGTGTGGTTTCTTTCAAATTGCTCCTAATTTTTGCTTGTACATACCAAGTGGAGGTTTGAGATTTTTAAGAGAGCAATTTATAATGTATTTCCCCCTCATATCACCATAACTTCAGTAAAGTATGGGGAAGTGATATAAGAAAAAATAGTGTCAATCCCATCTGATCTTTGTTTAGGGTCTGTCCCATCCATTGCAGGTGACAAGGATTCTGCCCTCATCAGGTAATAATCAACTTTACCCTTACTTGCTT
This sequence comes from Burhinus oedicnemus, assembly GCA_008921705.1. NCBI lineage: Eukaryota > Metazoa > Chordata > Aves > Charadriiformes > Burhinidae > Burhinus > Burhinus oedicnemus. The sequence goes on along the minus strand of VFFE01007156.1, from coordinate 602,232 downwards.
TACTGGCAGTCCTTACTCTATTCTAACTGCAAGATCCACGCTTTTTCGTGTTCATAACTGGAATGAAAAATGTCTCATTGACATTTTTCCCTTTCCTTTGGGCCAGGTGCTGGCATACTGACACAAGCTGACCTATATTATATGAACAGTCATAATGATTTCAACAGGATTACTCCTGGGGTACACTAATAGTCACCATGAATAGAAGTTGCTAGATATGAACCTTTCTCGGTGGTAACAGCCACCACTCTGTGACCTCAGCTATGCATCCCCTCCTGCCATTCCCCGCCCAAATGTATGTTTTAATGCTTATTTAAACCTTAAATATGGACAAGTGTACACAGCTTCCAGTTCCTCCCAGGAGAATTGCTGATCCAGAACTAGAGGATCTTGGATTTGGTTTCCCTGCTCTTCTATCAGGGCAATGGTCTAACGAAGCTGAAGAAGGGGTTTCATAGCTTGTTTCAGGATTTTCACAATTAACTCTTTCACAATTAACCCTTTATTCACCAAAGGAATGATGTCTTAAAGCAGTGTCAGCGGTACACTACCTTCAGATTTCCTTATTCAGACTTCTGCCGAAGTACCAGTGTGCCAACAGCTACTAAATACAGCTGCTTAGTGACCTCAGAGCTGAAGTCTAGACATAAAACTAAGGAACATCTTTGAAATACTTTTAACATCATCCAAACCAACACAGTTTAGTTGGTTACAAAACACTTTAAGCCAAAATCTTACATTATGCAACTTTCCCCAAAACAGGTGCTTCAGTAATAGAGATATTCAAAGACTTTTTTTTCTTTTATTAAATTGAGTGAAGCCAGTTTTCCACCTCTAAATGATGCTTAGATTCCTGTGAGTATATTAGCCAACAAAGACAAGTAAAGCAATTATATGAATGAATGTTTTTCTGGCAAATAAAGTCACTGAACTTCCCAAGTGATTTCAACATGCCATAAAAATCAGGATCTGCTCAAACATGAGGCGACTAGTGAATGTGGTGAGCATCTCCTTAAGCATAGGGTGATTTTTGAATGTGGTATGGCCTTCATGCACAGCTCCCCCCACCTCCATCTTCCTTTTTTCACCCCAGTTTGAGACTGGCAGAAGCACTACTTTTGAATGAAGTAGACATTCCTTAGGATGTACTGCCAAAAATAATGGAAAGCTTGATACAATGGAATGGTATAAAACGGTACCTGAAATGCTTAGAAAACCATAAAACTTAATGTTGCACAGCTCTCATAGTCAGTGCCAACTACTGCAGCTGCTAAGATGTACTTGAGGAATCTGAGGATTATTTTTTTTCCTTTTTCTGTGGAGTCCCACAGACATCTGTTTTTAAGAAACTTTGTTTATAGTATTAACAGTTACAGCTTATGAAATGAGCCAGAAAAAGGCTTCTGTGCATTCACAAAGGAATGAAAAAGATGACAAAGTGTTCCTAACAAATTCCCTCACAAGAATTAATAGTGGAATGAAGCTCAGCATCTTAAATGTTCTTCAGTAACTCTTCCAAATATAATTTGCAACCCTGACTTGTTACTAGCCACAACACTGCACAGCAGAAAGCAGAAGAGAACTACAACCCACACTGTGTAACAGGGATCTGAAACACCACACCATTAGGCAGACCTCGCTAAAGCTGCACAACAGAGATATGCTCAATCTGTCTATAGTGTTCCTTCCTCCTGGCCTCACTATCAAAGGCAGACAAGAAGCCACAGATCAGCTGAACCATGAACTTCAGGGAGCAAGTATCTCCTGTTCCCGTAACAGAGTTATTTGCATACTGACTTGGAAATAATCCTGTAGCTGATCTAATGCAGAGTCAGAAAGTGTGGTGGAAAGACAGGTTTCCCCCATGCTGCTGTGGCACAGGATATCCCGGATGGTAAAAGCTAGAGGGTTTCTCTCTAATTTTCTGGGTCAGGTGCTTAAACAGGCCCAGGAGCATTGTGTGGAACACTGCTGAATAATAATGGGCTCACCTTTGCATCACCTTTTATTGCAATTTTATTTCAGTAGTCCCCAGACATAGGAATTAGATCTTTACAATCTTACAAATAACATTTGAAGATAATCAATGAACCATTTATAAGTTCTCTGAAGCAGATGCTATCATTAATGTAGACTCTCTGTGCCAATGATATGTGGATCCACTCAGCACTATTGACAGAAATTCAGTGTAGTTGATTTAGGACTGCAGAAAGAGGCCTTCTACAGGCAGCTGCTTCTTGTTGTTCTTCTTCTTGCAGAGGCTTTCTACAGACAGCTGGAAATAGCCTCATGATTGCGAGCACTGGCTCTCACGGGGGACTTCAACCACCCTGATATTTGCTGGAAAGGCAACACAGCCAGGTACACAGAGTCCAGGAGGTCTCTGCAGAGCATTGATGATAACTTTTTGACACAGGTGGTGGAGGAACCAACAGGAAGAGGTGGGCTGCTGGACCTTGTGCTGACAAACAAAGAAGGACTAGTTGGGGATGGGAAGGCTGGGGGCAGTCTTTGCTGCAGTGACCATGAGATGGTAGAGTTCAGGATCCTGCGCGGAAGAAGCAGGGCAATAAATAGGATTAAAACCCTGGACTTTAGGAGATCCTCTTCAAAGATCTATTCAGAGGAATCCCATGGGCAAAGGCTCTAGAAGGAAGGGGTGAGCAAGAGAGCTGGTCAATATTCAAGCACCACTTTCTCCGTGCTCAAGATTGGTGCACCCCTAGGAGTAAGAAATCAAGCAAAGGAGGCAGGAGACTTACATGGATGAGTAAGGAGCTTCTGGAAGAACTCAAATGGACGAAGAAAGTTTACAGAATGTGGAAAAAGGGACTGACCACTGGGGAGGAGTATAGGAACGCTGTCAGAGTATGTAGGGATGCAATGAGGAAGGCTAAGGCCCACTTGGAATTAAACCTGGCAAGGGATGTCAAGGACAATGAGAAGGGCTTCTTCAAGTACACCAGTAAAAGGAAGATTAGGGAAATTGTGGGCCAGCTGCTGGATGAGGTGGGTGCCGTGGTGATGGAGGATGCAGAGAAAGCACAGTTCTTTGCTACACTCATTACTGCTAAGGCCGTGCCTCAGGAATCCCAGACCCTGGACGTAAGAGAGAGAGCCTGGAGAAACGAAGACTTTACCTTGGTCGAGGAGGATTGGATTAGGGATCATTTAGGCAAACTTGACACCCACAAATCCATGGGCCCTGATGGGATGCACCCATAAGTGCTGAGGGAGCTAACAGATGTTATTGCAAAGCCACTCTCCATCATCTTTGAAAGGTCATGCAGAACAGGAGAGGCGCCTGAGGACTTAGGAAAGCCGATATCATGCCAGTCATGAAAAAGGGCAAGAAGGAGGACCCAGGAAACTACAGGCTGGTCAGCCTCACCTCCATCCCTGGAAAGGTAATGGAAGAGCTCATTCTGGACATAATTTCTAAGCATGTGGAGGAAAAGAAGGTTATTGGGAGTGGTCAGCATGGATACAACAAGGGGAAATCATGCTTGACCAATCTGATAGCCTTCTACAATGGCATGATGGGCTGCATATATGAGGGGACCGCAGTGGACATTGTCTTCAGCAGGGCTTCTGACACTGTCTCCCATAATATCCTCATAGGAAAGCTTAGGAAGTGTGAGTTAGATGAGTGGACATTGAGGTGGCTTGAGAACTGGCTGAATGGCAGAGCTCAGAGGGCTGTGATCAGTGGCACGGAGTCTAGTTGGAGGCCTGTAACTAGTGGTGTTCCCCGGGGGTCAGTACTGGGTCCAGTCCTCTTCAACACATTCATCAGTGACCTGGACGAAGGGATAGACTGCACCCTTAGCAAGTTTGCTGATGACACAAAACTGGAAGAAGTGGCTGACACACCAGAAGGCTGTGCTGCCATCCAGTAAGACCTGCAAAGGCTAGAATATTTGGTGGAGAGCAATATAATAAAGTTCAAAAAGGGCAAGTGTAGGGTCCTGCACCTAGGGAGAAATAACCCCATGCACGGGTACAAGGTAGTGGTTGACCTGCTAGAAAGCAGCTCTGTGGAAAGGGACCTGGGAGTCCTGGTGGACAACAGGATGACCACGAGCCAGCAATGTGCCCTTGTGGCCAAGAAGGCCAATGGCATCCTGGGGTGCATCAAGAAGAGTGTGGCCAGCAGGTCTCTGGAGGTTATCCTCCCCCTCTACTCTGCCCTGGTGAGGCCACATCTGGAGTACTGTGTCCAGTTCTGGGCTCCCCAGTTCAAGAAAGACAAGGAACTACTGGAGAGAGTCCAGCGAAGGGCTATGAAGATGATCAAGGGACCAGAACACCTCTCTTATGAGGAAAAGCTGAGAGACCTGTGTCTGTTTAGCCTGGAGAAGAGAAGACTGACAGGCGATCTCATCAATGCTGATAAATATCTAAAGGGCAGGCATCCAGAGGATGGGGCCAGACTCTTTTCACTGGTGCCCAACGACAGGACAAGGGGCAATGGGCACAAACTGGAACACAAGAAATTCTGTCTCAACATGAGGAAAAGCTTCTTTACTTTGACGGTGACAGAGCACTGCAACAGGCTGCCCAGAGAGGCTGTGGAGTCTCCTTTAGGTGAACCTTCTCTGGCAGGGGGGTTAGACTAAATGATCTCCGAAGGTCCCTTCCAACCCCTACCAGTCTGCGATTCTATGAAAAGCTTTGTAGCACTTTGACTCTCTTACCTGAAACTGCAGATTCTGGGTCAGACTCACAAAGAGTTTCAAGAAGATGTATCTGGGACTGAAACTGGGAATTGTGTACCACTCATCCTCAAACAAAGAAAGGATAATCAGGACCAGACACAAAACCAACAGAAGATATATTTGGGGAAACCAGAAGACAGAGAAAACAAGTAATCAATTATCTGAATGTACTGGGGACAGACGCCTGTTCCCTATCACAAAATAATGTCATGTGGAGGTTTCAAGATCCTAAATTAACTTTGGGAAGTCAAGAAATTAATGAAGGCTTCCTATGGTGTCTTTTCTCCCACTGTGATAACATTTGCATACAGCTTAGAATATTTAGCCCAAATAGAGAAATCATCTGCAGTGATTTTTTATATACTCAGGGCAAGGAAAGATGCAAAGCATTGAGAAATTCATACTATCTTTCCCCTGGCAATAAGCCACATTTCCAACCTGAAGGATATACATAACATATTAAATTGTTCTTTCAAGAGATGATGAAAAATTTGACAAATCAAATTTACTAGTACACAACTCTAAAAAAACCCCTTACTATCTTTGTAATAATGCCTTCAAAGATAATGAGGAAAATAGTTCATGAACTCAAAACAAACTTGTGGAATTCCTGAATACCGTAGTCTGGAAATTTAGTAACTCCTCAGGTTTGGTCATACCATACATCACTTCTGAGAAATGATCTCCATTTGCAGTAGTATTTGAAGCCCTAAGAGACTGCTTCCTTTTGCAAATATAATGTCAGGAAATAATTCATAGTTTATACGCATTATGTTTTCTAAGAAAAGTCTTACTAACTTTTGAAACTCTCTGGAAAGCTAAAATCAGTTCCAACAATGTTATTGGGCATGAAGCATTTATCTTTATTATTACTTTCTAAGAAGTTATAGCTGTTTATCCATAAGAGCAATTTGCAAAACTTGCTTGTATTTGAAATACCTTACATGTGGTCTGACTGCTGACATCTTTGTATGTTTACTATCAAACTTGCTTGATATGAAGTTGTGTTAAAGTTAACTTTTTTTATTATTATTACTAGTGAACAAAGAGAAGGCATATACATATAGGAAATAATTATCCAGCTTTTCCAGGGAAGTTGTTCTGCAAAACTACCCAAGTAATTTTACATGTAAAATGACACAGTTTATGCCATGGTAATGTAGTCAACTTTTAATAGACATGTTTCCATGTCTTACAGATCTGAGAAAATAGCATCTGTAATCCTGAAGAGGTATTTAAATGTACACTTTGAGCATTCACTCACACAGTTATACTGTGCTACATGTTATTTACGTGCAAAGTTCAAGCCTGGGGTAGGGTGTGATAAGCTAATGTCCAGGCATGTAGCACACTCTTGCTATCTCTGAGAAATCAATTGAATTCCAAGACACCAAGTGACAACTACTTGTTGACAATTTTCTACTGTTCAAAACAAATCAAAAGAAACAGACAATCAATATCTGCACACTGTAGTGACATTATGCCACCAACTTTTGGTACTTATAGGACTGCCATAACTTACTCCTTTTTGTAGTAAAGACAGTCCATATTTCAGCTACATAGCCTAGGCTCAAACGTACATTTGAACTGCCCTCTCAGAGAGCTGTACTCTTAAAGCTATGATTAGCACAAGTTTAGAACCTAGTGTGGCCAGATTTTGAAAGTGTATTGCCTTTTTTCCACATCCTAAAATAAAATAAATTAAAATGTATACATTTGCAGGTATGCTATGAGCTGTACATAAATTACTACATAGCTGTCACTCACAATCTTATATGAAACTATTTGATAATTTTTCTGTGTAGTTATTTTCCTGTTTTGTGCCCACTAAAAAATCCCCAGGGTGATAGATAACAAGCTTCTAAACTCATAAGTAGCTTAAACAGTTGTCATTTAAAACAAAGAGCATGATAGAAATGTTTCACATCTCACAACTTTGCAGAGGTAGAACAGGAAACTTTGCATCGTTAGAAAGAGAAGATTGCCAGGTTCCTTTCAGACACATATGTAGTTACTTCTAAACATAGATGACTATTGATAGACATTAAGTACCTCATTCATAAAATGAGCAAATTATTTGGCATTACTTTAAAAGAGGTCTGATGGTTTTCTATAAGCTTGCACTCATGGCAACTAAGACACCTTCCATTAATAGGTGGAATGGAGGAAGGAAAAGTACCAATATATTTAATGAATTACATAGAATATTTCTGAACTAGTTTATTTCATACAATATTCATCCACAAAGACATTCATAACAGAGTATGACTTCCTTGCTTGTAAGTTAGGCAACCTCTTTAACCACAATCCAGTAAACTTGTCATGTGTTTCTCCATTTCCCTCAGAGACACAAATGATGGGAATATAGAAACTTTTCACTACACCAGCTATGATGGTTGCCTAATCTTATGTGGTCACATCAAATGAGCACCCCTAAAATTTTTAGACTACATTAATCTCTTGGGGCAACATTTCACGGAAAACTGTTCTACAGAGTTGCAAAACAAGTATGGTTATTTTTCACATTTCTCTTGTAGAAAGCTAAATTCCTTAGTATCATAAAAGTAATCTTAAAGTATTACTAAGGCTACTACATAGAGTCTGATTTACTATAATGCACCTCAACTGTTAGGTTCTGACACTGGTCTGAACTTCAGGGTACTCCTGAGATGTCACGTCTTTCATCCGTATTATCCAAGCTGATTTAACTCAGATTACCAGACCTAAGAAACTCTGATGACAATCAGCTTGCTGGGGCCAGACAATACAGCAAAGATACAGAGGGTGTAATGGTCGAGATATACCCGCTTTGCTTCATTTTCACACTGGTACACCAGTTTGCTTGTCCAAAAGACAGCCCAAGGAAACAGGCAGTACTGACCACCAGCACAATTGGCTTTAAATCTGGGGGGTTTTTTAATGGAAAAATTGCCTGCCCAAAATCCTTCATACAATGATTTCAGCCATAATGTAAGAGAAAATGTCTCTGGAAGAATAGATAAACATCATAATAACAGTGATTTAATTTTTTATTTTTAGTCTTTGAAAAGTCATTTGCTATTGCTTCTAGCAGGACAGCTATAGCAAGCTATAGAAACTTTGCTTTTACTGCATATACAATAGAGTGTGTAAGAAGTTTCTTTTTCAAAATCATTGTTTCCTATTTCAGCTGAAGGAAATGCATTTCTTCCCCTCAGTAACAGAGGAATTAATATTTTATGGTTAAATCTACATCAGGTAGATGTTACTGTTTTAGTAATATGCTTCCAGACTGCACTTTTATGTTTTTATAGAGGAAGCACTTACTAAAGCAGCTTCCCTGAAAAACAAGCAAACAAATGATCAGCCTGCTCCCCTCCAAAACCAAAAAACAAACCTCAAGCTTCTAGCAACCAGATTCTTTTATATTAAAAAAAAACAAACACCCAACACCAGAACAAAACGGAAACCCAAATAAAATTCAACTGCTCTTAGCTTTAATTTCACAGACAGGAACTGCAAAATGACCGGGCATCAAGCAGCCTCTTTGATGATACAGAAGCAAATCGTATTAATTTTCACATACACAAGAGAGAATACAAAAGCCTTGTTTCCTGATTTATACACTGTGGTCACCATGAAGAAAAAAATGCTACTGCTTTCTGGATTAGAGCCTTGAATCGTTTAAATTATGGACAGTGTAGAGATTGCTCTTTCTTGTGCCAGGCAACTGCACTAAGCCCAGAAAAGGTACTCATTTGGAAATAGTTGCCAACAAGGCCTTCCACCATGCAGAGCAAGACAGTGGATTATTAAACTGTTGAAACCACAATAAAGCTGACAAAAACTTCAGGATGATGTTGATGATATGATTTACAGTAGCATTAAATTTATTGAAAGAAACTGTAATTACAATTATAAAAACACAAGAAAATTATATAAATAGTTTTTCTGTGCAATTTATTGGTTATTAATATATTTATTACTTAAAAAAATAAATTAATAGTACCTATTAGCACAGCAGAGCATAAAGTCGATGAAACCAATCTGCTTGCTCAGTTTTCTTATCCAAATCCCTCATGTTGTGGTAAAGTCTGAGATAAAGACTCCACATACACCATTTGGAGCCATTCTGCGAGAGAAACAGAGGGGGGAAACAAGCTTCAAAGCCTCTGCCAGACAGCACTGCCCACCTCTGGGCTCACTGCATAGCCAGAGGCTGGCGTGTTTGGCAGGAGAGGCAAATCCCTGCCTGGTATTGTCATGTGGAGTCCTCTCCTCTTCCTCCCACCCTGAATAGCCTTGCAGCTCATTTTTCAGCCATCTCATTATAGCATGGAAGGGAACTATGACTGAAGTTCAGTGCATATTTCCAAGTTTCAGCTTGTGGTTTCTGAGTACATTCAGCTGCAAGTAATGCCACAGCACCCATTTTTTTCCTGCTGAGCAGCCTCCTAAAATTTACATTTATCATAAAACCAAACATTTTCAGCTTGTACAACTTAATTTTATTAAATTGCAGTGCACTGGTATGATACACAGGTACATCTCACAGGTGATGGTGACTGTTTGCCATTAAAATGTCTGAATCCTTAGCAAATTCTTAACAGTGATCTTTATCACTGTAAATGTTGGAAGTAGTTGATGTTAATGTACAAGGTAGTGTTCACTTAGAAGAAAACCTGCTGTTTCTTCACAATCTGAAAACACTAATTAAACATTAAGTCATTACACAATATTTGATGACCTGTTAAAATCTGGAAAAAGAAAAGATCAGAGGGAATTAACTTTCAATAAAGTAAGCATTGTCACACCGGTTTGGCTGTCAGAACAATAAAACTCCTCACTTGTAATTATGAAGGACTATGTGTTTAGTTGTCCCCTTTTTTTAGTCCCCTTTCCAAAAGGTTGAATTTCTGGTTCACAAGTTCATTAGACCCTCTGGAAACTACAGCACCCAGTTTGCTTTGGGTCTACATCACAGTAACAAAACACCAAGCCTGAGTCTTTCTCAAGGAGACTTTATAGCCTATGCTGAAACTTCATTAAACTTTTGTGTTCCCCAGGGTGCCCACCTACACATTCTGCTGCAATAAAATAGTGATAATATTATATCACTAAATATTTTTTATTACAGCAAAATATGTAACAGGATCTCTCACAAGAAATGAGTAATAAAGCTTAATTTAGCCTTATAAAACTTAAAACTACAAGTGTTCCTTCATTCTCAAGAGGCATAGTAAAATTCCACACTGTACTAGACATTCAGAAAATCTGAACCTGTAACTACTTCAATTTATAATTAAGGAATTTGCTTTTCACTCCAAGGGCACATTTACACTGTGTGTAGCACAGTGCAGAGACTGAGTCATTTCTGACTTAGGTGACTTTGTGTACATAGTGCAGTGTTGAATCACGCAAACTCACATCATGAAAGTGTGCAGTGATGCAGTTAAACTGCACCTCATTCTTAGACAGACTTATTTTGCTCCAGTTCCAGGCTGGAATCACTAAAAAGCTATTATGGCTAAAAATGTAATGTTAGGCCACATAATCAGCTTAGGACCACCCCCCCAAGTTTTAAAACTATTCTTTACAGTCATAAAAAATATGGATTTCTAACTTTGGTGGTACTCGCTTCCTATTTTGAACCAATTTTCCTTTTCTTATGTTTTCCACCCAAAAAGTCTGACACACTTACACTGTTTCTGACTCCATTAACAATTTTGAGAACTGTGATAAAAATCATAAGATTGTTGTTGCTAAGTTTTTGTCTATTATGCCACTCTCTTCGTATCTCTTAAAAAAAATTTCTTAAGGCTATCTCTCTGCTATGAAGCTGACAGACTACCGTTGTCTGGTCTTTTTTCATACAATTGCCTAACATAATTATTTTTGTATATTAACTACTAAACCAGAAGTATTCTTTCCCCACAAAGTGCTGTGGTTTCCATTCCAAAGCCTGCCTCAGAGAGCAGAGCATCATTGTTTTGTAGATGAACAGGATGTCCTAACGTTGCAAAGCGGCTGGATACAGTGAATTTAAACAGACACACTCATTATAGCATTGCTTGGGGAATTCTGTTACTCCAGCATCATGGGAACACAGGCAGAGTTTGGATTAAGCTAGTTTAGGGTGGAGATCAGCAAGTGGTCACAAAATTGATTTTGACCTGTTATTCTAGAATAGGAAGGAAAAAGATAACGACAGGGGTCATCTGTGCCTTGGAAAAAGCATTGTAATTGCCAGAAAGAGGATCCTGTAGTCTTTCAAGCTTGACAGGTTACCAGCTAAACTGTTTTCCAGTAGACTCGACAGTCTTCCAGTGCAAGGGTATTTGGAATGAAGAATACCAGCAGCAGTAACTAACAGCAGGTCAAAGTCAGTGAAGATTTTGTCTGTACTGAACATATGTGAAGGGCCAGAGAGAGTACAGAACCAGCCAAAGAATTTAAGACTTGGCCTTATACAAAACCCGCAACTATTTGGTACAGCCAGGAGAAACTGAATCTTCAACTTTAGTATTAAAATGTTAGCAGAATGTCTTGTTTTTGCTGAAAACAAACAGTAATTTGGCAGGAGTAAATAAAGAAATATTTCACGATATTTAGCCTATCTTTGTGAGCAACTTAATTCTGGCATTCAAATTACCCAAACAGCTCAGTGATAAGGATTGGTAGAGCTACCAATTTGCATTTGGGAAGATTTTACCATAGGATTACTCTTTATTATTTTAATATGTCTCTTCCTAACCCCCAAAAGCACTTTTAAAAAATCTCCATTATGCTATTTTGAGGAAGAATAAAGATTCCCAACATTTTACTGGTTTTGTTAAGGGAATTGCTTGATTGAACTCAGTCTAGCTACAGAAATTATCTGAAAATTTTCAGTAAATACATATGTCTACTAAGTATATTAAAAATTTAGGAAGGAGATGTGTGTGTGTATATATATTAATACACATTTTAAATGCACATGGTCAAAAAGACCAAAAAGCTGCTTTACATTTATACAAAGCTCAGCTCAGCCTGAGGTCAACAGCCATGACTTACTCCTGCATAAAGTACTATGTGTGTTGGGTTACTTTTCCAATATTCTCATGAAGTTAATATAAAACTGGAAAAGTACAAAACAATATTGTATAATTAAAAAATTGAAAACAGTGTGATAAAAATCAGCCAAAAGGAATTTAATATAAAACTAAATTGCCTAGTTGAGACATGCTATGGCAAACATACTAAACTGCACCACAAAGCACTACCTGTTCCTTCTACTATTTCATAAGCAACAAATACCATCACTAATAGTTCTGAAATTCAGCATTTCTTTTGATACAATATTTGAGGACTGAATAAATAAACCTGGAATTAATAAACTAAGTAAGCCTGGAATTGAAATTTGTTATGTACAAATAAATTAATAACACTGAGACTATTCAGTACTGTTTGTAAAAAAAAATATATATATTGGAGTTTGCTTTCTTCCTACCAAGAAAATGTTGGAATAATTTTTCAAAACATGAAAGCAACAAAAAAATGTAAGCCTAGGCTCTAATTCTCCAATAAACTCCAGGCTGAGTCTCACTTGCTTCATGGACACTTACTACAGAAATCTGATGAAACACCATCTTTTTTATGACTATCATAAGGAAAAACAATAAATGAATGAGCATGATAAAACAGATAGGCTGTAGTAACAGTAGCAGTGACTGATTTTGGATACTTATCTGTTTATAACTTTTGCACATAATTTGTTGTTGAATATGTAAGGTATGTGCATTAAGGAGCATCATACTATAATAGGTCAAAGCAGAGAAACATGAATGACACAAACTTCAGAAAATTTTGTAAAGCTGGATTAAGACTTTTTACATTATTTTACTTTTTAAATTCTTGGAGTAGGTCTTATTTATTGTTTTCTGAAAAGCAATAAAGGGTTGTGAATTGGGGGGGGTGGGTTGAGGGCAGAGGGGAAGGACGAGGATCTGGTCTTGTGTTTACTGTCCATAGCCTACTTACAGCACTAACTGAAACCAGTAACTCATCTTAGGTATACCAAAATATATCACATATCTGTATGGGATCTAAGGCATCTACTTAATAATGTAGGAAATACTAGCTTATCCTCAAAGGAGCTTCAGATATGAGGATATTCACGTGTATAGTTAGTGATTGTAATGTTAGAAAGGCAGGTAATATGGGCATCACCTTCACCATAACTGATGTTTACAAACTTTATTTACATTATGTACTGGCATTTCAAACTAGCTGTCAAATCTGATTGCAACATGAAAAACTTTTCTGAAAGCTATTAGAATGTGATTTTGTACCCTACAATTGTCACTCACTCAGTTTACACTGTTTTCTGTTGCTGAATTTGCTGACATTTTCTGGTTGCAATGTGCAGGTGTTTTGCTTTTATAGACACATGTAAAATTCATTTATAGCTTCCAATATGTGCAGAGGCTTATTCACAATGTTCAAGTTCATCTTCTCTTTTACTTGACCTAGAACATACCTATTGAGAAATCAAACTATTTTATGAACAGAAAGATTTTCACTTAGAAAAATCTTCCCATCAATACTTCTGCCAGGTCTTGGGAGAATATGTGGAATAATATACAGTCTTCATAATGGCATAGAAACACCATGCCTGTTAGTGTAACCCATAGAAACCAACTATAGTGACTAAGCATCTCCAAAGCTTGTTACTATGTGAGAAAGCTCATTGCATGGAGCTTTGAAGATACTGTTACGATCCTGATAAAATCCTCTCAAACCCTATCTATGTTTACTTTTGGAAAAGCAGGCAAAAGGTGCCAGAAGTCTGCCAGAATAATTAGTTCACAGTTCATTTGACAGTAGTACTTCCAGAAGATTGAACTGATGGGTTCTTAAGAGAACATGCAGTATTTCACACCTATCTGATTATAGCAGTCAATATACTGAAAGATTTCACTTAAAATAAAGAACAAAATTTTGGGAGTGACAACTCATGGCAGTAAGAGTGTTATTTTGCTACAGGATTCCTAGACAGCACCTTATATTTGTCAACAGAAATATAAATCTTAAAGATTGTCAGTATTAGTGGTGCAAAATCTCACCTACATAGAGCACACGGGTAGTAAATAAGTTGCTCACATGAAAAGTGGATAAATCTAATCTAATTGCATTTACTCCTGAATACACTTGAATACAGATAAAAGCATATGTGAATGTCATAATCTCATGGCTCATTACCCTGTGCAACTTTAACTGGTTTTCCCCATTCTCTAAGAGAAAGCAGGCCTTTGGAGAGGCTAGTGGGGGTGATGGACACGACACACATGACCTCCTCCCACCAAATATTTATCACTCTTGGAAACACACAATTTTCATCAATATTCCCAAATACATGGGTATGTTAGCATGTTTCTACGCATACAATCATTTCTATTTCAGTGTTAAATGTGCATAAAATTTAATACACTTGCTTCCTACTTAGCATATAATTCAGGTCAGTAGATTGACATTAAAAGTTCTTGCTGGTTAATATCAAGAGTATGTTTGATGATGTGGTGAGAGACATCCTGTAACTGAAATGGTATCCATCCATCCCCTGAAGCTACACTACCTCATCTACTTCACTGTTACAGCGAGGGTATACTTGGAAGGAGCTGAAAATGCAGTGGGCGTTACACTGATGAGTAGTTTGCTATTCATCTGCTTTCATTGGTCACAAACAGGGTATTTACACCTAAAAGGAATTTCTTACAGTTTGTCTCTTCTGTTATTGAGATACATCAGCTAGTCTACCTTTCACTACCTCCAGAATTTAGACCACTTGGAATCTGAGCAGCTTGAAAAGGGAGTAAATATTTAATACTAGGTAATATCCCCAATTCTTAACATTTATTTAGAACTTAATTTCCTTGAAGGTAGGGCTATTTCTCACAGGTAGACCTGTGAGAAATACAGCACAACAAATTCTATCTGCAAAATTAAAACTATACTTCTTAAAGATTTGGTTTTGGTAAGGGTACTTTGGTTTACAATAAAATGATAGGTGTCATCCTAATTTGTTTCTGGAAGCCCTAACTGGAGTTTATCACTATTTGCTCAATTAAAAATGTCAATATGACTCCTACTTGTCTCCTAGCAGAAAATGTGAACTATCATTAATATAACAGCTGCTAAGAACTTCTACTTAGCACTCTCCAGTAATAAATCCTAAAAATGAAACTTTTCCTTATTTTGCAGACTAAAGCAAAGGTTTCAAAATTTCAGGCTACTTCTACATAAGAAGAAGTACATTATCTTTTTAAGAGTAAGCCCCACTTCATATTCCAGAACAAATTCATAGTTAGAAGAGTAAAAACTCAGCTTAAGGAAGGACATTAAAAAAAAAAAAATCACTATTTCTACATTTACAGTAATGAAATTCAGAACCACTTATAGTGCCATTGTCAGACAAAGGAGAGACTGAGGACCTCTGGAAGTCTAAGAGCAGTTTGCAGACTTTTTCTTGGAAGTATGTGAAGATCTATCTTCTGGCTTTTCAAGACTAGAACACTATTTATTGTGGCACAAAGGGTTCAGTGTAATATGTAAAATTTAAAATTTATAATGAAGTGTATCATGTTTTAGTGATAGGATTCTTGTACCGTATTTTCAGTGTTTGGGGTTCTAGGGTAAGAGGTTCTCAATAAGATATGCACAGAATATGATTTCATAGTCCATAAATTCAATAAAATAGCCTTGTTTATGACTAAATAATATATAAACAATCTTGAGAAATTGGTATGTAGCCCACAGCGGAATAACTGACCAAGAAATGGTGTAGACCATATGTAGCAGTGGCATATTGTAGGCAGCTAGCACTATGGAAATGAGGAGTCAAATCTACAATTAGCATTTAGGTTTGCAACCATTACATTGCTCTACTGGTTCTCTAGAGGCTATCATAAAAGCAAAATAATGTGGGAAACTTTGGGTTCTATTGTAGTTCTAAGTCTTGTGTACGAATCATCATTTTCTGGCTTGAATAATTTTAAATAGCTTGGAATTTTAACAATAGTTTTTTGAACATCCAAACTGTGAATGTTATGTGAATGTCTATTTTGACTCTAAAATTGCTTGTCTGTATGTTCTCTCAAACATAATTCTCGCCTCCTTTCCTGCTTATAGAATTTCCCACTTGCTTTTTCAGGAAAATTATACAGTGCAGGTAAGTCTACTAAAATTAAATCAGAGCTATTATTAAGTTCAGTGGGAAACACAACTTCATCGAAAGTAGTACTTACTTTAAATGGTATTTTCCATTGATTTCTTCTATGCTGACATAATCAATGATATCTTATAGTAGATGTGAGAGTATTCGTCTATATAAGAAAATCAGTGCTGGCCCAGCACATCAGATTCTGTATTAACATTTCCATCAAGTTTTATATATTGCAATAAAACAAAGCCACAAAGGTAAAGTTCACAAAGGAGATGGATGCCACAGTGATTTACGAACAATTCTGTCAGTCTGCTGGTAGCTGTTGCATTTCATATGGCCTCCCATTGCCAAACCACTTCCTGTAGAAATGCTCTGCTCTGAAATACTGAATACCAGAGAAGACTCAGTTCAATTCTTTGCTATGCTTGAGAAGACTGAACTCACATAGTACAGAGTGATTACGATATTTGCTGGGGAGAGATTAGTTTAGGCCCAACTCAGTCATATATAACTATCTAAGGAATGTCAGTGCCACACAATTAGTTACTGTGATAAGGTTAAGAAACAACTAATGGAATGTAAAACCTAAAAAGAGTACTCTCTTGCCCCAAATTCTGCATGATATTCTTTTTATAATTCTTGATTAAAAACAAAGAATTGTTTTGAAGAATCCTGCATTCTGCTATTTTTTCCCCGAATTCTTGCTGTAATAAGTACTGTTTGTATACTAACTATTGAACATAAAAAGAGTTGCAAAGTGAGGTGTTATACAAGCAAAAATTAAATTATAATTTAATAATTAAGGGATAACAGAAACAATCTGGGTGGTTGTTTGTTTGTTTTTTAAATAATAACTATTTTAGAAATGCATTCCCAGAAAACCCTTCTCTCATTTGTCTACAGAGATTCAAGCAATACATTGCAGTGGGTCTTTAGTTTTTTTACCAGTAGAAAATTATTCCTTGTGCCTAATCTAGATCTTTCCAATTTAAGCCTATTTATTTTTCTTTTTAGCTTGTCCAGAAGAATAATTTTCTCTCTTTTTTTTTATTGCAGCCTTTTACGTATTCAGAGGTGCATCTGACCTCTTTTTTCCTGATGCCAAAAGAGTATTTTAATGTAATGGTTTACAATCATAACTAAATTTAAAGAAGGAATTATCTTGTTAACCTTTCATTCTACCTTGTTGTTCTCATTCCAGGGGTTGCATTATACTTAAAAAGTAGCCAGTGAACGCAGCACTTCTTCTGTATCCTGGGTTAGAAAGCAGGACTACAATTCATATGTAAGTAGCAACCTCTGGAAATACCATAATATGAGGTGGAGCATTTTCTTTCCAAATCAAACTCTGAAATTTACATGTTCTTCAAGCACAATAATGTGGCTGCCACAACATTGTGCATACATAACTTTGTTCTGAGTTGAACGTAGAGACAATTTAGCTGCAGATAAGGGAAAAGACACCTTACATTTTCATAAGATTTTTATTACATACTAGTCAATCTACTACATTGTAGCCACCCTATAAAACCAAACATAGCTAATAGTCATTTCTTTCCCTACTCGTAAAATGGTGGTTTAGTAAATGTGATCTTTCATTCTTTCATTGATGTTTTACGCAGCTGTATAGAAATTAGAGTTAACTTACAAAACACAATTCACTAGTTCTTGCTGCTAACTGAAGAGTTTGCCTCTGTTCACAGATGCATATCGGGTTTTTTTAAACTAAGAAGGCAGTGTTATTGCTCCATAGATAATCCCTACAATTAGATAACACTTCTATACTCCCCGTTCCGCTCTAGGGCGTTGGACATTCCAATGGCAATAGGACAACAGTGCATACCAGCCAGCTTTCCTATTGCCTTTTCAGTGTTGCTTTTAAGGTAAAGTCAAGCTCTGTTTCAAAGATAAACTGGAGCAATTTTAAAAATCTCACTGGAGATACTCCAAATGCATACAGCTGTAAAAAAGTACAATTAAATACCTGACATTTTTAATAGTTTGAAGCATAACTAAGTAAGTTCAAATTGGTGATGAACTCGTGCAAATGCTGCTCAGCAGTTAAGAATACACTAGATACTGCTTACTCAGACACTTAGCTAATGAAGAGATATTGTAAACAAAACCACCACTGTATTCAGCATTTGTTTGTTTTCTAGGTGGCATACTCTGATTTCTTACAAGTCCCTTCATGTCTCTAATTCTTTGATTTTAATTTTTGATTCTGTAATTGAACCAGAGATAAATACACTCTGGCAGACAAACAGATCCTATAAAGAAACAAAATCTTGCTTTCTCACTCTGTCGCATTAAAAGGAATGCAGTTTCGATATTTGTCTGTCGGAGTCCCAGGACTTTCACTGATCTGTCTATCAGAGTTCCCACAAAGGACTTGCACTGAGTCAGATTCACAAAAATCGAAATTAGTTATTTTATTGAGAGCGACAGAACAGATTCGAGATTGCCGTTGATAAATTCACTGACTACAATAGCGCTATTAACTAAGGTTAATATTGCTAGCAAAACCAATGATAATAATACAACAACCCGGGGGTAACCGCGTCCCTGCCTGGGGAGGAGGAAGAGAACGCAGCCCGTCAGCTGGTCCGTCAGGTATTGAGGTTCTTCTCTCCCAATTTAACAGTCATTTTCTCCGTCCTTTTATCCCCAAAATTACAAGGTTTCCTTCCCCTAGGTGACGTATAGTATGTTTTGGGTGGAGAGATGAGTGCTATAGTCATATATGTTTAGCATGATCTCTATAATCTTCATTAGCATATGCAGGGGTGTCAACTTTAATATGCTTTTCACAGGTAATGAGGCAGAGGTCAGTCATTGGGCACGCCAGCCTTCCAAGAAACAAAGAACTACACAAGTTCCTGTTTTCTTGTTTTCACTGACAAAAAAGCAGGGCTGTCCTGCCTCCGTAGGGCCCCCTCCTTGTGGGGCAGGATTTGACTGGCCTCAGAAAAAGTCCTAGTGCCGTTCAGCTGATGGAAGGAAACGTGCTGGAACTTGTCGGCCACAGGCCTTGGGTAGATTAAGGTAAGAACTGTACTCTAGAGGAATAGGAAGTACTGACTGTGTAGACAAAGATTAGGCAGCTGTCTCATGACTGAGAAACTATTGTTCTGCACAGGGAAGGACTGTTGCAGCTAAGGAAAGTAAGTGTTTAGAAGATTGTTTTAGTGGCAACCAATCAGCCATTAACACAGGAGATGAGTATGAACCAATCAGTTTGTAATATGTATTAAAAGCACCAATCGATTTGAAACACGCTGCCTTCTGATCTGTATAAATATTTGTGGATAGTCCTAATAAACTCGACTTTTAGCTTGCATCAAGCTGCGTCCCGTCTCTCAATCGCGGCACCTCCTTATCTGCATCCCGTGCTGGCCAGGCAAGTCTCCACTTCCTTGGCCTGCACAAGAGATAGCAAGGCCAGTCTTAATTGTTCTTTGAGCACAAAGACTTTACCTCATTATCCAAATTCCACACACTCTAAGGATAACTTGCATTACCTGCACTATATTAGTGTGCTGTTGGTAAAATGTTCTGAATAAATGAACAAAGAAAGGTGGATAAATTGGGGCAACGTCTTCTATTATCTTTATTAGATTTATTTATTTATTAGATTACATTGTGTATTTTTACTGTTTTCCCCTTCAAGTTTTGGGTCCACTAATTCCATTCACACTTTACACCACTCACAGCTTTCTGCTCTACCAATACCAAGACTTCTTGCAAGTGGGCAAGAAGCACTCCATTCTTAAAAACCCAAGATAATATTTATTATCACACAATTTCCAATACTGCATGTATGCTAAGAAGATAAGGAAAACAATATGTGGGCTGGTAATGTTTTTCTACTGCTAGAAATGCCCATTTTAAGCATAGCGTATTCTATTACAGCACTGTTACCATATATAGCTTTTTGTCTCTCTCACGGATAGAAATGTTTTCCTTAGGCACACAATAGTTGTAGATTTTATTTATATAATTATGTTAAGTTTGTGGGGAGAATTCAGTACATGTGAATTGGCAGATTCTGGATTTTATTTTAATTCTATGCAATGATCGAAAAAAACAACCTATAAAACTCCAGACAAGGTAGCCCACCACTTAGCTACAGTTCTTATTTTGTTGAAAGGGGACAGAAGAACAGCTCTGTTTGTTTGGGAAACCATAGCCAAAAAGGGAAAAGAAAATAAACAAAAAACCCCATTCTTGCTTCTGCGCATAGCTAAGAGATTCAATTCTGATTTCATTTGGAGATTATATTGATATTGATTTCAGTGGGGATACTTTGATTTTCATTGACATCAACAACAGCAAAAGTCAATTTTTGGGAATACTCCTTTCACATTCCACTCAAATCAGTGACACTCCAGCCACTCTCAATTTTAAACCTAAGGTTTTTTGTGTGACTTTGTAGCACTGACATTTTTGAGATATGAAGTGCTCTTTTAGGCAAAAGTTACACAGTTTGGGTGTGATTCTTTCCTTTTTTGTCATCTAAAGCATTCTTCCATGTTGTTGTGATGATGTTGTTTTATGGTTACGTCAAGCACAAACATATAGAGGCATATGCAAGATTTAAAATAACACCTCAAAGTAAATATAGTTTGGGAGCATGAACAAAAGCTAGCGATACCAGGTCATATTGCTTCCATCTATAATACCTAGTGCTTTCTGTTTTTATGGAGTCCTAGCAGTCCTTTAATATCTTATTTAAGACTTTAATGGAAAGCAAAGCCTAGAAGGCTTGGGAGAATAATTTGCGTGAAGAAGTAGGGAAGCTAGGAAACCCTACACATCCTACATCTCCTTCAACAGTAACGAATGTAGGATGTATTTTTTTTTAAAGAGTTATTTTTAGAGAAAGATGTCTATTGCTTATAATGTCCACAACTAAAGTGATCACCTCTCATTTCGCTCTTTTGTTTCACAAGAAATAAGATTCTTAATACTGATTCAAAGAATCATAGAAAACAAATATTCAGACACTAGCATTTCCGGTTGAGAAAGCCACTTTTAATCCAGACTGATACATGTCTAAAAAGCTACAGCTGACAGCAAGAAAACTCCTGTTGTGCCTAATCATGTGATTACACTGAATTGCGTGCCTGACATAAATTCATAGCTGTGCTAGCATTTAAAAACTTTGCTGATCAAAACTTGACATTGCACCGTGATTCTGGTTTTGCATTTGCAAGGAAGCAATTGAAAGAAATTTATTAATAGCTATATAAATAGGAAATATTTGCTTTATTGCAGAATGAATGAGGAGTACTTGTAAGGTACCACTTAGAAACATGTGGCTCTTCGTGACAGGCCTTAAAGACTTTAAGGGGGGGCAGAAAGAAGAAAAAAGAAATGGGGTTTTTTTGGAAGCCTACCAGAGTTCCCCAGAGTTTTTCGTCCAGGCTTAGTGGTCTGCAGGTAGAAAAAGATTCCAGCCTTTGCAGAGATTAACTGTGGTGTACTTCTGACGTGGTTTGGACTGCAGAGAATACAGAAGGCAGATTTGAGACCTTGTAAGAAAAATGGCCCCCTCACAGAGTTAAAGGAAAACCTGAGTAACCATTTCATAGCAGAAACTGAGTGGAAAGCAGCTCTCTGGTAAGAAGAGTCGCATTTACATTTTAAGTGTCTCTCATATCTATACAAATATTCCTTCAAAAAAGAGGTTTCCCTCACAGTTTACACAGGATATACTGCTTAAAAAGTGAAGGATTTGACCAGTCTCAGAAGCTCTGTTACTGCATAGCCAAAAGAGGACTAGCGCATTTTCTGTTCAACTATTTTCTGTAAACTCTGTGAGTGGAATATTACAATATTATACATATGTATGTGTAAAGTCACTACTGAAAAACAAAGATAACCATCGCATTTTGAGAGTTTATCACCATAAACTGCAACCGTTAGCTTTCAAACACAATAGGCTGTCAAAAAAAACTATGGAGAAAAAATATTAGCTTCCAGCTACTGATGGAGATTACACAGTACACAATGCAATAAAATACTCCATGAGGAAATAATTGTTTGATGGAAAAGAGTTGCACAACATTTCTTATGATATTCCCTCATTTGCAAATGAGTTTCAGAAAACAGATAATGTTTTATTTTGCCCCTCTTGGATGCAGAAGGCATTGAGGCACTTGGAGAGAACTTAAAAGGCTTTCCAGATGTTTTTCATTATAAATTTCTAGTTCAGGTATGACAAAGGTGGCACTGCTAAAGGGGCTCTGCCACTGTCCTTTAGAAGAACCTCTATTAAATATATTATAAATAATAAATAGATAGAATAAATTTCAGTAGTCTTATACAAACCTGTTGTTATACATGATCAACCTTGACATGATTTATTCTTCAGTTAAAGAAATAGTTTAATAAAAAGGCTTTGCAGAACAAACTATGGCAGAAGAAGAAAACAAACGTTGATTTTCATATGTAAAGATACATCACTTTGAAGAAAAAAAAGATGTGAGATCAAGTATTTGGGAACTAACTCACCTTATTTTTCAAGTTTAGCTACTTTTTAATAAGAAAAGGAGAGAGATCAGTTAATATTTCAACAAGAGCTGAGATTTAATAGTATAGTGTTTTCCCTGCGCATGCTTTAAAATAGGTCATCCTTTATTTCTTGAGAAGGTGGTTAATCTAACTACACATTCACTAAAAAAGCCTGAAAATGTCTCCCTATTTGGAAAGACAGGGAGGCTGGGCATAGGGAAGAGGTAAGAAACTGAAGAACTTAAAGCATTCCCTAGGAAAAGCTTAACTGAACTTTCTTTGCTACTGGTATACCACACTCAGCAAGTCACTTTTTATCGGTAGTCAACCTGTTCAAAGAAATGGGCATGAGAATTTGGCTTCTTGCTACATTTCCAACCTCTCACACAGTTGTAGCTATGGACAGAAAGGCAGAGCTAAAGCAATGAATTTCCTATACAGGAAGTAACAATAGTGTAAGATAGACAGATTCCAACCAGTCTCATAATACAGGACTGTAGACCAATGTCTCATAAAAGCAAATGGGTTACTCACCGCCAATTTGATATTTGTTCACATGTGTTTTCTCTTCCTTTGCTAGCCTTCCTGCACACCACTTAAAACAGTACATACAAACCTGGCCAACCTGAAGCCAAGGGGGCAGCTGTGCCTCATTTCCTGATCTCCAGGCTTGTGCCCACACATCTTCAAGAGCAATTTAAAAACATACATGAAGAATAAAAGACTGAAAATGGAGACAGACTATGTCTTTCGTTGTTTCTCAAATAGTTTCATATATCTCAAATGTTAACTCCTACAATAAGAGAACGTAAATAGAACCTGGCGTGTTGTGCCTCTTTGTCCTCATTTATGCAGGCACTGTTCAGGGTGCGTAAGAGGTTTCCTGAATGCACTTGCATGCGATGTCAATTACTGTATAGTGCAGAAGGAAGGTCAGTGAGTATCCCCTAGATAAGGAACCCAGGCACGGCAACTGAAAAGGTTGTAGAATCAGAGAGCACCAGCAAGATTTTTAATTTTAAAGAAATTGATAAATTAATAAACTTGGAATTTCTCCTTTTGATTAGATTGCAGTGGCCTATTGCTCACTGCAGAGTAGGATCCCCTCTCTGTCAAAAGAGGAAGCACAGAGTTTGAAACCTTGTCAGGATGATGCAGTAAAGAAGTTTCAGAAGAGTTCTTTCAAAGGAAAAGATCTCTGACACAAAACTGCAGCAAGGAAGTGGGGTTATTCCCTTGCTTCCCTTTCTATACAACACTAAATTAGCAGAGCTGCTTGAGATATCAATCCTAACTTGTACTAGAAAAGGCAATTTTGAAAAATTTTCATTTTCCTGGAGTCCTGTTCCATTGGCCTGTTTAAGCTGTGCAATCCAATACATGCTACACTTCCCCAAATGTTTATCTCCCTCTCCTGTCAATATGTTAATGCATGTGCCACCCACCCAAAACATGCCATGCATTCAACTTCTCCACCCCTGTACCTTCCTTTTAACGTCCTCATCTGAAATCATGGATAGAAGTACTATTCTTGTGGCAACCAGTGATATGGCGGGGTATGCACAGGGGTATGCAGAACAATGGGCAAAGGAACACATTGCCCTGTGCCTGCTGTTTTGCATAAATTGTCTCTCTGCAGGCTCTGTTAGATGGTTTCACATTGCTGTCCTATCTTTGGAAGATATGTTAGTTAGTTATGTCACCAGCTCCTGAATGGAGTCTGCGGCTAGGCAGGAAGCATGGAGCACTCAGCAAAACATAGCTTGGGCTGGGAAAAGAGTAACCAGGCCACCTGAGAAATACACAAGCTCTTTCAAAAAGGTCAGAAAGCAACCGTCAATATGCTGGGCTATATTTACTACCAAGTTTTCCACTTCCTGTGCTATTCAAATGCTGCAAAAGGAAAACAAACCTTTTGCAGGTCTTACGCCAGTCTGCTGGCACACCATGACTTCTGCTTGAGATTCTCAGAGTGCCTGAATAGGACCAGATAATAAAACTGTCAGAGGTTCCCTCCCAGGTTTTGTGGGATGTGCTTAGCAAGGAGGGCAGGACACAGCATTAAAAAGCAAGAGGGAAAGGACAACAGGCATTAATGACCACTCACTTAAGCTGTTGCTGGGTAAGCTCCATGCTTGTGAAGCAAACACCGAGAACCTGGCCCTCGCTGTTTTGCTGTAGCAACCAGGTTCTTTCAAGTACTCCCGTATCTAAACTGTATAATTTATCCTTCATTGCTTTCCTTTCTTATCTGAATTTTTGTCTTTATGGATCAGAAGCAGAGGATACTGACAGCACACTGTAAGCAGGTACTGTGCGGCATACTACCAGAGACAGAACTCGATGCTGTTTGCCCCACAAACACAGAGCCTGCCAGCATTCAGAGTTACAGCTCAGCTATAACCTCATTCTTCCCTGAAAATCTGACATAAGCCTTTGTGATATCACTGCATCCAAGCTCATCTAAATACAGTAATTCTTCATCTGAAAGCTATTTTGAGCAGATGCAATTTCTAAATCAGATTGGAACAGTTCTTTACTTCTAGTATTATTTCAAGTTTCTACCTTATACCATGGAATATAATGTTTAATGAAACATTTCACCTGTTGTTTCTGGTTCTCTTAAGTGGTGTAGGGCTTTTTTTCCTAACCTGTTTCCTGAAATAATCACTAAATGGACCCATCACTTCCTTTCAATACATCCAGAGAAGCAAATGAAGCAGACCTTTCAGCAAACAGTGTTTGATTTAACCTTTTTGTGTAAAAATGAACTCCAAGGTACAATTTCTTGGTGTTGAATGTGGCTTCTTTGGCTTAATATCATTGCTGAACCATGCATTGACTCAGAACTTTGACAGGGTTTATTTTGCAAGAAATAGGAATGTGTTGCTATGCTCAGAGAAATTAAGTTGCAGGCACCTAATTACCCATTTCCCCCTACTTTTGGGGAACAAAGAAGAAGAAGAAGAAAAAAAAAACCAAAAAAAGACTTCTGAGAATATGACCTCCATCTTTTAATCCATGTGGAATATCTTTTAAATCCACAGAATAAGAAAAGAGCGACTCTGTTTTATCTAGTGTTGTCATTTAAATTACAGTTCTGGACAGGACCAAAGGTCTAGGCAGCTTTTTTTTCATTATTTTGCTGCCTTGACTCCTTTTTCAATACCCACAGTCACACAGATGCAGTGCTATTGACATCTTTCCAACAGCAGCATCTGGCTCTTTGGCAAACTGTTCCACTAACTGTTCTGACCTACTGACAGCTCTCACACTGCTAATTAATACTGTGTAGGTTGGCTGGAGTACGTATGGGTCATCTTTTTTAATTCCTTCTCTTGGGATTTACTTCTATGTCAGTAGCATTTGATTTTGAGGAATTTAATGTAATGTCTTTGATGTATCTGAAAAGAAAATGCAGATTAGGATTAATTTAGTATTTTTACACTGTAAAGGAAAAAAAGAAAGTACTATGAGTTTCTTTGGTACCACTTAAATGCTAACATTCCTGGTTAGGATTAGCCATTATATCTCTGTTTCCCTAAGTAGGACTAAAATTCTTGTGCTATAGCTCAATAAGAAGTAGGAAAGTTTGCAGAATTGCAAGTTTTTTCTAATAAGTTTAAAGTTTTCTTGAAGATGTTGATAAAAATACTTTGCATACTTATTTAGCATAAGCAAGGACAATTAAAGGAAATACAGATAACAATTTTTTCTTATTGAAATAAAAGGACAGTACACAGTGCTCTGATTTCATGACAGCCTTTGCTGGCATACATAATGTTTACATCTGTCTGAAACCACTAAAATATTCTTTTTGTTCCAGCTTCGTTCATATTTCTCATGTTCCTGCAGTTTAACTGCATGAGGTGTCCTCAGCATCGGTGAGTGTCACTGGACCTCAACAGATAAACCATAAAAGCTTTGATGAAAGCATTAGTGGCTAATATATCAGTGGCTTTTATCTGTCCTTTATGCTTTAATAAAAAATATCTACTTAAAACCAAACATGGCTCTTCTGTCATTCACATTAACACCTTTGTTGTGCCTTATTGTTACAAGTTCTATTGAAGGTGGATAAAATAATAGATGGTAACAGTGGTATGGTCTATGGGTCTATGGTATATATTGTATGAATTATCTCATGAAAACATAAAGTCATACCACTTATTTAGAAAGGATGACTTGTCAGGATTCAGGAGTGGTAAAAATTGCTCACTGGAGAAAAGTCATATTTCCTCTCCTAAAAGACTTTTTTGGTCCATTTAGAAATCTAATCCCATCTACTTCTTATTTGGTTTATGCTTTGAGTGTGTTCAGTTCTCCTTCACATAGCTCTAAAATGAGAAATTGAAAATAAAGTGATTTCAACTCATGGTCAATGAATCTAGTAAGGTGACTCAGGTTGTACGAATGCATATTCCAATCCTTCTTAGGAATTAAAGAAGGTATTGAAGAGTGTGAATACTGGTATTAATCAAGTGAATCCCTGGGCAGCTGTGTGTTTTCTGTATTTCCAACATGTGACATCTAACCTAACCTGATACACTGTAGAAGGGGGGAAAAAAAGGTCTATGGAGAATATTAATCTGAATTTGTTACAGTTTTATTTCTTATGATGGTTTATAAATATTTCACAAGTGTTGCCAAAAGTCTTGCATTTAATGAAAGACCCAAATCTTTTCCCCATATATCCTGTAGTACTGTCTCAGAATTAATATTATAAATGCCTAATATCTGAACCAAACCAAAGAAAATAAAGCCTGTGACTTCATAACAAATCCTCTTCAAAATAGATCTGGGAGAATGGGAAGTTTTTATTATTATTTAGTGAGGGGCCAAACACTATATTACTGCACATTATCTATCAGATTGGTAAAGCAGTAATCATCTATTTTTCTGTAATATCTGTGTATAAGGAAATAATTTAATAATTTAGAAACCTATACATTTATAGTTTAAAATGTCCCAATAGACTCTTTCTTTTCTTCATTTGAAATTTGACCAGTTA
>VFFE01007156.1:517260-574788 GCA_008921705.1 Burhinus oedicnemus | reverse complement strand
GGTAAGTGGAGGAATCAAGTTCATCCCTTTGATATATATGGTATTGTTTTATCACAAAGTAAAAATTTTCATTAATATTTTGGGTAATTTGTATTTATTTTGCAAAGATTTCACAGAATTTGAAATCTAGATTTTTAATATACATTTGTTAAAGTTCTTTCTATTAGGGCAAATGAAAGCTAATGTGATAATTCGCCAAATTTTATGGTGGACTTTTTGGTTTACGAGTTGAGGTTTCAGGACACGGTTATACTTATTGTCCTAAGAGGAATTATTTCTTTCTTAAATAAAAAAATCTGAGGACACACATATGTTGAATCTTGCCACGGAAAAATCTGATAACTACTATAATAGTCAGCATCCTAGCTTTCCAGGAACACAGTAGGTAAGAACATGGACTAGACACACTGCTAATGCTGATATCCTGTATCTGTAGCCCTCATTGTCAGTAAAGCATCAGTTTGCATAGGGATGGTGACACCTGTGAGCTTCTGGGCTCCTCTCTAAACTTAGACAGGTATATGAACTATGAAATTTTTGAGTTTTCACCTTCATTACATTTTTTATGAAGTGTTCTGTGTTAAGACTGGCTTATGTGTAGTTTTCTTAGGCTGGGCTTGTTAAAATGTAGTGTTGCTGCACTACTGCTAAAATGAGCAACTTTCTTTATGGCACCCCTCTATAGAAAAATCTGTAAGTCATTGTTTGTGTTACATGACTCCAGAGGAGATGGAAACTCTGATATCCTTGAGCCAGCGTGAAGGTTTTGATCAGGTTTGGTGAAGCTTTCTCTGTTTTCACAATGTATCAAAATAACCTGTCAGTGTAATTGCTGCTCGGAAACCACTGCCCTTATTTTCCTTCTTGGGTTACCAGACTTATTTTTAAATATACAACTGTGCAGTACGTGTGTTACAATTAAATTTTACAGAGCGAAAGAAAAAGAGAGACTGTTTGTACAAGAGTGCAGAGATTGTAAGAATGGGAGAGATTCCAACAGGTTAGTTTTTTAGCTTGCAATCAATTTTCCTACATGGAAAGTATGGGAAAGATATAAGTGCATGTATTAAATATAGATTGGTTTCTCAAAATTATTGCCATCATGGGGAGGTGGTGATTAAATGTCTGATAAACTCTTCAAAATTTAGGAATCTAGTTCTGAAATTTCACTTTGAAGTGAGTTTAATGATGGACAGAGGACTAAAAGGTCTACATATATTCATTAATCAAGTATTAAAATTTTGGTGTGTTCCACTATGAACGTACCTGAACCTACATCAGAGAGTGATAATTCTTCATCATTGTTTACCTAAACATAGCACATAGGTAGTAACTTGAAAGTAACGTCATTGAAAAAGCATTCAATTCAGCATTTGACTCTCACTTTCAGGTATATAAGAAGTTAATTGTGACATGTTGATATATCAATGATCAGAAAACTGATACAATGAAACAACTACGTAAACATCTTTAAAAATAAATTCTCATAGATTTTTTTCTTCAGATACGTATCATTGATCTGTTGTTTATCTAATACAATGTCTTTTTCTAGCCACTGCCACCATGAGGGTGTGCAAGTAACATCTACAGTATCCAGAGAGCAGGCAGTCAACCCGTGCATTCCTCATGGAGACCTCAAGCACTATGAAGAATATTTTGCTGAAAACCCTCCTAGAAAAATTTTAGCCATGTGAATAAACGCTATGACAAATACTATCTTAAGTTATTTTAAAAGGGGTTATCCACTGGGATCTGCTTTAACAACTTGTCATGCAGAACTGTTAACTCACTGTATTATGGTGCGAGACATATTACCCTTTGAAAATTATGCATAGCTACTAGTTTCTTAATAAAATAGCAAGAAGTTGGACAGGTAACGCATTGACAAGTCAATTATTAAGTGCATCCCATGCTGGGGAAAGATTAGAATAGAAGGTATGGATAGACTTAGAGAAACCATGAAGTATGGGGGTAAGATAAGACTATGACACTCCTCTGAAAGATCTTGAATGGTGTAAACAATGAAAGAAATGAATGGTGTAAACAATGGAAGAAAGAACCTGCAGAAACTGTGTAACAAAATTCATTGAGAAGAGAACTAAACACCAAGCAGTATTTCCTGACAAATCTACTAGTGGAATAGTTTATTAAGGGAAACTTTTCCTTGAGTCATTTAGACCTAGACTGGAGCAAACACCAACATGGTAGTGGAAAAGATGATCTAAGTCCTGTGATTCTGTGATTATTTTAACTGGCGAGTTTTTGGTTTTGTTTTGTTAGGGCACCTTTCCCTCATGGTGAGGCCTTAAAAACCTTGTACAGCTGTTGTCTGACTTTCTTCTGTCTGGCACTCTGACTAACCTCAATAACGCTTAACACATGGCACTTGGGACATGCAGCGTTGGTGTAGCTGTTCTGCTCTTTTCAGCCACTACAACTCTACCAGCAATACTGTGCTCCAACTTTAGCCCTGGACAAAAACCAAAAGAAACTGTACCTGTTTGCCACTTCATGTTAGCCCCACTTTAAAATGTTATCTAAAAATAAGTTGTGTTAATATATTTGGTATCTCTGAGTGGGAACGAATTGAGATTTAGGGATGGATTTTTAACATTGGCCTTATTTTAGTGCTAGCCATCTGCTTCACATTGGCTTTACAAAAAAGACTACGGTATTACTCCTATACTAATAGTGAAACATAAATGAACACAGTGGGACAGATTTTTGAAAAGTTGTCCTCACTTAAAGAGCAACAGAGTGAAGCCAATGCTGGGTGCCTTTGAAAGTCCTAGCCAGTAAGTTTTGCAAATATAGAACAATATTCAATACTAGCTGTATTGTTGCCATGTAGTGGAAAAACATGCATCTGGAGTACTGTGTCCAGTTCTGGGCTCCCCAGTTAAAGAAGGACAGGGAACTGCTGGAGAGGGTACAGCAGAGGGCTACCAAGATGATTAGGGGACTGGAACATCTTTCTGATGAGGAAAGGCTGAGGGACTTGGGTCTTTTTAGTCTGGAGAAGAGAAGGCTCAGAGGGGATCTCATCAATGCTTGTAAATCCTTAAAGGGAGGGTGCAGGGAGGATGGGACCTGTCTTTTTTCAGTGGTGCCCAGTGATAGGACACGAGGTAATGGGCACAAACTTGAATGTAGGAAGTTCCATCTGAACATGAGGAGGAACTTCTTTCCTCTGAGGGTGGTAGAGGACTGGAACAGGCTGCCCACGGAGGTGGTGGTGTCTCCGACTCTGCGGACATTCAAAACCCATCTGGATGCCATCCTGTGCAACCTGCTGTAGGTGAGCCTGCTCTGGCAGGGGGGTTGGACTAGGTGATCTCCAGAGGTCCCTTCTAACCCCAGTGATTCTGATTCTGATTCTGTGATATGCCAGCTTAATCCCATGGATGTGTTTCTGTTGAATTTTTTGGAGGGGATGCACTATGGTTTGTCACACTGAAGGCTGAAAAGCACTATTAAATGCACTACTCACTACCATGTTCCTTTGATTTCAGCTACACTGATGTTAATATTTTCAGGCCCTTGTTTTGGACAGTTATCAAAGAGTAAGTACTAGAGACTCTGTTAGCAACAGCTTATTTTTCTGTTAGGTCTGTTCTCCATGTCCAGCGTTCTATTTTCCTAAGCACTTCTTCATTCTCTTGCAACTTCCCTGATGCTGAACCTTGTCATTATGCTGGATAGGTATTTGAACAGAAAGAATCAAATACAATGAGGATGTGTTTGTCCT
This sequence comes from Burhinus oedicnemus, assembly GCA_008921705.1. NCBI lineage: Eukaryota > Metazoa > Chordata > Aves > Charadriiformes > Burhinidae > Burhinus > Burhinus oedicnemus. The sequence goes on along the minus strand of VFFE01007156.1, from coordinate 571,040 downwards.
CACATATGAAGGCAGCACACCATAAAGCAAGTAGGTTTATCTTTTCTCAACATAGCTACTGTATCTGCTCTTGAAATCATGAAATCAATTCAACATGTACATGGGATGAAAGCTATTAGGAAACAAAAGGGGAAAAACAAAGATAAAAATGTCTTGAGAGCTTAAATCTTGACTTGTGACAAAAGATACGAAGTATTAACTAAGCAGAAAATATGAGAATAGTCTGTAAATAGCTGAATCATGTGAATATCAAGAATAGCACAGAATTACTAGTGCCATAGATAAGGACATTACTATATATAACAAGATGCAAATGACAGAGGAAGACGTAGACTGAACTTCAGGAAGAGACCCTGTCCTGGCTTGAGGTAAAACAGGACCAATTTTGTTCAGTGACTTTACTTTTTAGCTAGGCCTCTTCTAACTGCTGAAATTAACAGCGTGTTGTGCAGGAACTGTTCACTCTCAGAGTGATAAGACCCATGTTTATAGCTGATGCCAAAGAATGGTATGCAGAGAGGCTCTTGCTTATATTTATTGCTATAACAACCAAGGCCAGCCAACTTTGTTACTTGCCCCGTTGGAGGGTCGGAAGCGGAAAAGCGTAGAGGGTTCACACCTGTGGGGAGGAGCGGACAGGACAGGTGACCCAAAACTGACCATCAGGGTATTCCATCCCATCTGCCTCATGCTCAGTATAAAAGCTGAGGGATCAAAGGGTCAGTCTCTCTTTCTTCAATGGCCGGCGTCCTGGGAGGACTCGGTCTCTGCGTCTGCCTTTGATCCTGATCGTGACTCCAGATCCGGAATCCAGTTCCCGTCCATCACTGAGTCCAGTCTGGGACTTCCCCAGTGCCAGTTGGTGACGTGATTGTCATCCTGGGAGCTTGATACGTTTTTTTATATATTTAATTATTTTTCTTTTTATTATTTTATTATCAATATTTCATTAAAGTAGTTTAGTTCCTTCTAAACTCTTAAGTCTCTCTTTTTTCTCTCTCTTTCTTGCTTCTCAAGCGGAGCAAGAGAGAGAGAGCATCTGTCGTTTCACCGATTGGGCTAATCTGGCCCAAACCACGACAGACCCGCTAGCCAGGAAGATGGACAGAAAATCTAAGTCAGTGTTTTTACTTTCTAACTTGTAGGATTAAAATAGGTAGATTTTCCATAGCACTGGCCTGCTCTGATTTAGGGAGGATAGGCTGGCTGTGATTCAACTACATATATAAATAATAGTTTTGCTCTAGAAAGGAAATTACATACTCTGCAATTTATTAAATTTGTTGTTTTGTATTGGACATTTGTGCTTTACCTTTTCTGAAGCCTTTCCATATTTCACATGCACTGTGAGATAAAAGCAGAGATAATTTGTTCCATGTGTAGAACAAGAGATTTGAATTAATTGTGAAAGCTGTGTTTGCTAACACTTTTATGTCATTTAAATATTACATTAATAACCAGACAGAGACTGAGTCTCTCCTCAGAGAACAATTATCAGAAAGCAGAATAACACCATCAGTAGTACAAAAACAAAAATGAATTTTAGTTAAAAAAGGATGGTGTACTGTTAAACCTGAGCCTTACTCAGATCTACCTGAAGTGCACTGCTCTGTTGCACTGAACACTGCGTTTAGGTAACCTTCACCAATGTATGTAGGAAGCATATGCTTTTTTTTTTTTTTGGTTAAGAGAAGAAAAAAATCTTCTTTTGTTACCAGATTATCCTGTCCATCACTTTATTTAACTAATAACCTATTACTAGTACTAATGGTTAATAAATGAAATGAAAATTGCTAGCTGCTGATGAAGTTCTAAAGGATTCTTATATCAGACTTGAATGCCTAACGGCTACTGCAACTGTAAGCTATCATAACTGAGGCATAATAGTGAAGACAGAATCTATCTGATATATTTGCTATATAACCATTTTGGTTTTATAAAAATTACTTAAAATAGTAGATTGTTTCACTCTTAGGAACTTCCCAAAATATATTGAGAAAAGCAAAATAGTCTTACAGGAGCTGTTTTGCCTCATATTATTTAACATAATTTAAATTAATGTCAATATATCAGAAAAGTTAAAATACATCTATTTTTCTTATTACAGAGAAACAGAGACTACAGTTTGTGTAGTCTCCCATTACTTATCAGACAGCTGCAAGAAACATTTCTGGGACGGTTCACTTGAGAAGTGAGGCCATGTTTGCCAGTGGCATTTAATTTTACATTTAAGCAAAAATTTCACACTAAAAAAAAATAAAAACAATCCCTCCCTGTGGACACAATTGATTTCCTTTTAAATTGTGCAGGGATGGCATTCTATTATACAAAAAATAAAATAAAATAATAAATAAATAAATGGATTTTGGCAGTTCTTGTGATCATGAGGTACAGATAAATTGACTTGTGCCTGTGATAGAGGCATGGCTATGCAAGCCACCACAGCTATACCTTTGCTTTTTGACCCCCAATAGCTTAACTGTTTTATTCTTCAACTAAGCCAACTTTCTGGTGGTTTGATGATATAGCCAGCGAAATGTATACTGAGGGACATACAGGGACCACACATATCATTTTAACTTGTAAGATTAACTGGGCTTGACATTTGCTTCATTTTTCTTCTTAGAACAAGACAATTTGAATTATTGGAGATATTATTTTCAAATCAGCAAAGCACATTAATAGTATTGCACTACACTAAGTGCAAGGTAAAGCCCAATTATTTCATGTCCCCGCTACTACAGAACATACCCCAAATAAATTTTTGAAACTCCCAAATGAAAGAAAACTACAGAGGCTTAAAGTAACTCCTACTTTATTTTCTTTTATTCTCTGGCTGTCAAATCCTAATCTGCTCACCATCAATTTCCAAAACATTACTCTGTAATCACATAGGAAAGTTTAAAATTGTGACTGACCATGAATGCAGCTGCACAGAGGTGTTAATATCCTTCGTGATATCATTTATATTTACTTAGGTTCAGATTTACAAGGTCTTACTCTCCATCAGCTCCATACGTACTTACATTGTCCTGAAGGCAGAGGACAAGCAATCTATTATTTACAGAAATTACAGAAAACAGGTAATTTTTTTTAATTGCCGAAGTTGTCATCAAAGCATATGGGAAGATAATTTATTTCTTAAGAGGATTCTAAAACTAAAAGCAAAATTCGTGAAGTAACATCTTCTCTCATAATAATCTGTCACAACTCTTTCTAGTGAGACATGCCATGCCAGACCCCATTGTTAAAACACCTAAACATGTTCAGCAACCTCCACAAAGCATTAAGACTCTAAAAATATGTCTAGATTATGTACACCACATTGTTTTAATGAGGTACAGTGGCATTAAAAAGCACATATATACCCTATTAAGAATAAATAGGGTTGAAAATGTGTCTCTCATTCCTACTGCTGCCATGCAATGTTTGGATCCAAAGAGTCTGGTAATCTGCCAAAGCAAAAACCAAAACCATTAAAACTAGAGCCAGTTCTTGCTTGTAAACCTCTCGCTTCTGCTGTGATCAGTTCCTTTATCCTATAAAGAATAGCCTCTTATTCTTCCTCTTAACTAGTGTCTATGAATGCTACTCATCACAAATCTAAAATAGCAGACAGATTCTGGAAAAGACTGGTTGCTATGATCAAAACATTTATCCGTTTTTTACAGTATAAAATAAAGCTTCCGGCTTTCAAGTAATTGAAAATATATTTTCCATGGCAAACTGGAATGTAGATATAGCAACTCTATCCTTGTAAAAAGTTGATTAAAAGGCATTTGCTGTATTCTAGCAGTTTCAAGTACTGGACTACCTGTTCAATGAAAAGTATATCCAGGATAGAGAAATTTAAATAGTTTTACAATGGAACCACAGAGTAAGAACATATTTTCACCGCTAGGCATTTTCAGGGAGTATGTGTGGAGAACAGATGTTTGCCAGGACTATCTGGAAGAACACAAAAAAACACAGCACTCAAGACAAACTATTACTGTCACTTCAAAGCAGACAATTTGGTGATGATCTAAGTTGATGAACAAGCACATCTAAGACCACCTGCCTTCTGCCAGCAGACAAGAGTCTCCACAATAGCTTCAACTTTGTTAGATCACTGAAACGGACTGGTTTTAGCTATTTCTTTCCTCTGCCTTTAACAATTGTAAAAACACACTGCTTTTTCTCTTTCTCTTAAAATAGTTTTACTTCTTTATTGCTGTTATTGACATCCAAGTCACATTCATCAGATGAATATATAGAGGTATCTAAGCAATTTGAAAGTTGTTTTTCAATAAGCAGGTCATTTGAAAATCACTCTCTGATATTCTGTTCCCATTTTTCAAATATAATGTCAATTTTTTACTTTTTGTATATAAATCACAACTTACGATAGCCATTATCATGCAAGAAAAATATTTGATGTCACTGTAGTCATGGATTTTTTGTAAGTACTGCACTTCAGAATATTCTAATTTATCTTTCTATTCCTCATACAATAATTTGAAGGAAAACTAATTGGACTGTTACATAACTCTGACATTAACCTACAACAACTAACCAACTTCTGGATTTTCCTTATACATCAGCAATTTGCAACCATCTTTCACAGCTTGCCTAAAATGCTCTGTTTCCCTGTTGGCCTGAGGAAAGTAAATAGAAGTATGTGTGCATTTAGTATTTCTTCCATTTAGAAATTCTCCAGATTCCATGAATGTGAGTTGATGTCTGTTGTCAGGGACTAATTGTCTCAGGCTTTTTTCATGACTGAAAAGAATTAACAAGAATTTGATTAGTCTTGTAGAAGTGTCTTGGGAAATAAAAATTAATTTGGGCTTTTTGCTGAGGTAATCAGTTCCACTGAAATGTTCTCTGTGCTATTTGCAAAGCAGTCTCCTGAAGTTGGACATGAAGTAATTTGATAAATAATCACTATACCGTTTTGATGTATATTATAGAAATGACACTATATGCAGTTCTAAACTTGAAAGCCCATCCCCAGATATAGAGATTTCAGTGATTACTTTCATGTGGGTCATTTATGAGTATGACAAGTCAGGGACGCTTGTGGTTTTATGGGAACAATAAAACACTGAGTGCTGTCTCAGTCATACATGCTGAAGTCAATGAAAGCCACACGCTCTAGATAAACAACTTTTGCATATTCCAAATAGTTTTCCAACAAATCAGATTCACATTTCATGTAAGGATGTATTCAGCAAGATGATCTACATTGACACTGTCCTGTTATGGTAGTACTCGTTTCAGTATCACCTCTCAGACAGCTGTTATACTTGAAAATGTACCTGAAGCATGCTTCCTTACTGTTTTCCTGTCTCTTACGATGCTCAAAATTTATAGGTGACAGTGCATAAATCAGTATTGAAGGGAAATATTGCTTGCCTGTATCTTTTTGGTTGATAACAGTATCTGGGAAGAATGTATTACAATGGGTTAAACATTTGGAATTATTTAGTTTTCCTGGATGAACAGCACACTTTGTTTCTGACAATAAAAGAATATTTACTTTGGTGCTATAGAAATATTGACAAAAAAATACATTTTCAGCTCATCTTGGTGGAACTGCAGATACTACATTAAGTTCACACTGAGATTTGTCTGTAGTTCTGACTGAAAGAGAGAGTACGAAAGCCAGAGACTGCATTCTTAACAAAACACTTTGTAATGTTTCAGAACAAAAGAGAAGTCTGTGTTCAAAAAACCTCAAGCTTATTGAAGCAATAAAATAGCTAAAAATAAGCTTCATGCAAACACCAAATTCATCCCCAGGAAATGGTCAAATTTCATCGACTGCCTTTATGAGTGTCTGGTATAACTATTTCTCTGAGATTACATGGACCCTATCGTTTTTGGGGGTTTTTTAAAATTTGAACTGACATCAGAACTTCTACCAATCACTAACTACAGTGATTAGTCCTTGTATATCCCTTATATATGACAGAAAGTCAGTCTAATCCTTCATGGGATGCAATGCAATCCTCATATAATGCTGAAGTCTAAGGTTGCCAACATTTTATTTCTGAAAAGCTCCAAAATCACTTTTCCGTTTTTCAGTAGAAGATAGTTGTCATCCTTGTTGCTTGATAACAGGTAACTATAATATGCTTGATAAAATCCACTGGAGTTGATGTTTCTTACATGTGCAACGCAGGAGCTGTAACTCATTAAAGAAGATGAAAGTTGTGCCTCTGAGCCATTGTTATGCCTTTGTGATCATGGGTGTTTCAGTAGCTGAGCTACTTTTCAACAGTTTAGTAACATGTGATGGATCATCAACATTGTAAGAGCCTCCTTAAACTGCTCTATGAATATCATAGCTGCTTGGAATGTCTACAGTGCTATATAATTGTACAGCTTCTGATCCTGGCCAGTCTAAAAAAAAGACTGTAATTTGGATTAGTCCAGGATGTTTTCCCAGTTCATCTGGTACAGCCACTTCTACAGGGGGACCTCAGCAGATGCTGTTGAACATCACCAGTTACTCTGTCATTTGATCTTTTGCATATATTCTCAATTTCTCATTGCTGACTGTAGTTTCTGATTCATAGCTTGTTATGGCTTCCAACCTGAGGACCATAAGTCTGTTCCCAAGTGTTGAACAGGACTGAATAAAGAGAAAGTATACATACACTAAGCCAGAATTTTCCATGGACAATACCAGATGGATGCCGCCATCTTATGGTCAGTATTGGTTGGATACCAGTCTCAGCCCAAACACTGGAACCTTCCTTAGTCTGAACAAGTACAACCTTTCCTATCTTTTTAAGAGCCCATCACCTAATGGAATAATCTTTAATGCATATATAGGTAAAAACTTCGATGGAAGTCAAATTCCTTCTAATGACACCAGACAGGTGTTTGGAATGCTGTCTGAATACTGCAGGATGTCAGGTGTGTATTTTCATCCCAACTAATTCCCATGTGAGTGACTTGGGATAACTGAGAAGCTAGGTATATCGTGTCCTATAATAATGGGTCAGAACAGTTCAGCAGAACTGAAAATAAAACTTCTGGATATAAATAAAAAGTAATGTTCCTCCTGCACATTAGGCAAAATATGTGCACCCTCACTTTGACTTCTCAGGAAAATCTTTCTAGATTTTCTAGAAGAAAGAAATTTTCTAGAAAAAAGAAATAGACTATGGCAGAGTGTTCCCTACTGCTCGCGCTGTGGCTCACTCAGCTCTCCTCTTTTCGTCCTGCTTTTCTGCTGTGAAAGCCAGCACATGTGTGGCCACTCCTAGGGTGTGCTTGGCAAGCATCGGAGAACAGACGCCAAGCTCTGGAATGCATTTTTTCCAGCATCGATACATGGGACTGTAGCTGTCTTCCTGGCTGGATTTCTTCGTGCTGCTGGCTGGCTCCACATTTGGCTGCCAAAACTACTGAAGGAGTTGCCAACAGGACTGGTGTGAGGATTAGTCTGGTTTAGCTGTCCCAACCTTGAGGATGCGGTGATCTTTCAATTTCCCTTCACAAAGGAAAAAAAAAAACCCAACACATCTCTTTTATGTTTAAGAACAAGATTCTAGAAGCATTTTTTTTAAGAGATCCTTTTTCAAGTGACTTTTGTGGTGAAGGAAGAGGAAGTACCATATTTATCTGAACTGTTAGAACACACACAAGAAACAAACCCTGTACAAATTCTGTCCATACTTTTTGAGTAGGCCACAGATTTATCAAGTTCCTTCCTCAACTTGCTCATAGCAAAATGGGAGAACCATATTGCTTTCCACATTTCTTCAAGACTGGGTATCTTGAATATTTTTATGTTGGCAACAGGCAAAACAAGTTATTTATGTTTCTAAAAACAGCATGTAAGACCAAGCTACGTTGTTCAGTTTATGACTAAAGAAAGAATACTGAGCAGAATACAAAAGAGTACTGAGACAGGGACCTCAGTTTACGTCTTGAGCAAACGTGCCAAGCCAAACTTCTTCCTGAATGTTTTATATGCATCAGATAATGGTGACAGGGAAAGAATACCAAGATCTGCGTGAGCTGCCAGGTAAATATCACAGCTCAAAAGCAGGTTGAAGGTATTGAAAGATAGCAAAGCAACACCTATTTCTTTGCATCTTGGCTGTATGACAGGTGTGTGGATGATGTACATCCTGAAATGGGCCGGTAGGCAGCGCTTTCCTACTGCACTTTGGAGATCTGAAAGGTACTGTAGCTTATTGATGTAAAAGCCATTATAATGTTCCTTTGGGGATGATGCAGTTCTGCACTGCCTGTATTCAGAGTTATGCTTGCAAGCCACAAGAGAATCCATCATATATTCACTCCAACATCTCTAGTTTCCAGCTAAGAAGTATCTTTGACACTAATTTCCATAAGAACATTCATTGCTGAGCATAGAGGCATGGACTGCAGAGGTGAATATCCCTGGCTCTCTCTTTGTGCTTTGAAAAGTTCTCACTCATTTGGTGGCTTCAGTCCTTCCTGGAGCACTGCCTGGGGTGGTGTTGCTCCAATCCCAATGTGAAACAGACTGTAATTTGCACAGACTGTTCCTCAATCTTTTTCAGAAGAATAAAAGTTGGGAAATGTTTCCATCAGTGAAACGCCTGGAAAAAGAAAGGGAAAAAGATTAAGAAGCCCAAATGCTCAAAAAATGAAGAATACGGGAAAAGATGGAGGAAATAGAAAAAGGAAGTAACAGAAACTGGATTAGAGAGGGCTGTACTTAGAGACAACAAGGTTTAAACCTTGTGCTCTTAGGTGCAAATCACACCACAGAAAAATTTCAAAACTAGGGCCTGTACTTTGGTCCTCATAGACCTTAAGACAGCTCTGGAATGATGTACTACTGGACAAGGGCTAGAGGGAAATGTAAATAGCTAGTGTTTTTCCGGAGGCAATGACAAAGAAAGCACAGTGAAAAGTACAAAAACCCCACCCTACAATTAACTTAAGACTGTATAAATATTCATCCATTTGCTACCAAGATAAAAGATTGTTCCTACGAGAAAGAAAGGATCAAGTGGGATGGATAAACATTTTAGACAGATCTTTTATTCTTCTATTTTCTTTTTTCTTATCTGGAAAGGATAGGAAAAATAACTGAACCTTTTATTGATCGAAAGGGTTTAAAATAAGAAACTGAACTTAAAAAAATGGTGGTGGGGCTTCTTTGGGATGGGAGAGGGATACAATAATGGATTAAAAGAATGTAAGAAACTTTAAAGAGTTGTGAGGACAGAGGTGACATTTTGTTTTATAGGGTATTCATTGTCACATCTGTGGCTGGGGGCATGAAAACTGGGTATGTACTTTTGGGTAACCATCAAAAGTCTGGGAAGTTCTACTAGATGGTTCCAAAAGTTGCTTATCCAAACCAGCCTGGTTTGGAGGGGATAGCTCTTCTTGCACTTCATTTCTGTTTCTTGTTGTGGTCAAAAACAGGAAGCAAAGGCAAAAAGAAAAAAGAAGAAGAAAAGATTACAAAATGTTTTAACAGCCTAAGAAACTCTGGTTTGATTTGCCTTTTGAAGTAAAGGTTCAACTCAGTTCTTTCTCCAAGTTAGTCTGTTAAACCAAGACATAAACATACTGAGTGTGCTAACTAGTGATGGGGTGTCTGCCTGGCTTAAGTATTGCAGTAACTATTTTTGGTCCAGAATGTTGGTAACTCAGGCAATGCAAGCAAAGTGTCACTGTAACCATTCTGCTAACTATATTTATTTGACATAACTTTAGTAATTATAGTAAATTTTGAAGAAACTTATTTAGGACAAATGCCAATAAAATGCCATACAGCTGCAGGCTGAGAATTCTTCACAAAACTGTCAAAAATCTTTCCACAGAGATAAAATATTGTCTGTCTGTGATTTGTGTAGGCTCCACAACCAAAAAACACAAAAGAAAATATACTAGATTTGTTTTTAAGGGTACATCTGAATTTAGCAAGTACTTCTCGAGATCACAAACAATATCTTTACAAATTTATGGATTCGCTAATTTAAAATAAGACTATAACTACAAAATTAGTCTTGTTCTGTACTGGCACATGATAGATTGTACTACATTTAGTCTGAAATTAATAAGCAGGTATACAGTCATATGAGATTTGAAATTTTAAATGCAGCTATCTACAGTTACAGAAGTGAGTGAAGTTTTATTCTACACATCTAGAACTTTTGATGTGATTTTGCTTTGCTTTATTTATCTACAAGATGGGAGTTAAAAGCACTTTTACAGTAAATTCTGTATTTTCCAAAACAATCACATTTAAATTTATAAAAACGTTCATACTGAAGTGTGGGAAACCTGACATTACTTTATTCTAAAAGAGAAAGTAGGTAAAGCTAGAGGTTAGAAGCAAGTCCTTGAGCTGAAATATCAAATTTGCCAAGACCTTAATAAAATCCTGTAAAGAAAAAATACTTTGTAAACACTAGCAATGGGATAAGAAAATAGCAATAGTTATAACAAATAAATGAAAAAAGCTCTGAAAATTTCCTGATCCTCTTGCAGTTATGACAAGCAGAGGGAATATGGGAAACAGGAGAAAATAATTAAAACAGAGAAGGTGTAAAAAAAATGGAAACCAAAAAAGGAAGGTCAACCTCAGTGACATGTGGCTCATACTTAGAAAGTTACTCCACAAGGTGAGAAGACACACAGGCACAGCTTTGAGCATATTCTTCCTTTTTGTCCAAGAAATAAGAGAAATTTAAGGAAGTAAAGAAAATTCCTCTGAATATATATTAAGAAGCATGTAAGGCAGAAAGAACACATCTAAGTCTTTCAAATTAGAGCCTAACAGGATATTTTTCTCCTGTTGTGAATTTGCTGGGAAATATACAAAATATCTTTCACTAGAACCCACCAGCTGACTAACTGACACAGGCTTCATCATGCACAATTTAAGGCTTGTCTATACTGGTAAAAAAATCTGACAGAGTTTAATGTTGGAGATTTTTTTCTACAAATGTAGTGAACAAGCAAATGCATTTCAATGTGCTTGTGCAATCTTAATGAATTCAGTGAGCTTTCTGGAAATTATAATTTCACATGCATGTTGCAACGTGCCCATTTGTTGCTGGGCTTCGTGCGTTCTGGGGTCTTTTCATGGAACTCTGGGACTCGTGGTTAAATTCAGTAGCTCTCAAGACCTCTTTTCTGATAATCCATAATTCAACCTTCTAAAATGAGCCTGTGACATTTTGAATTCTGTGGTAGTACTATTGCTGAGTATGGCAGTTCTCATTGTTAGTAAAGTGAATTACTATATTTCAGATTAATTGGCAACCATACAGACAAGTATCTTCGGATGAGTAAGAGGAATGGCAAACAGCCACTTCATTTCTTGCTGTGGTGCCACCACAGTTCTGTTTGAAAAACAGGAGCTGAGAATTGGCCAACTAGCCAGTTTAAATTAAATTTCCTCAGGCTGCTTAATTTATTTAAATGTGATACTGGTTGGATACATTATGAGGATGACAGACGGTGATATCAGAACTTCAAACTAAGGAAGACTTCTGGGGCAAAGAAGGGAATGAACTGTATATTGCTCATTTTTATGAAAAAGTTATGCAACTGGCCTGTTTCTTGTCTTACCTTAAATCAACAGGGCTCTTGAGGGATGAAACCATCAGCAAATTAACAATGAGTAATGACCGTAATGAAACAAAATATTGAGAGCTGGGCTAAGAATACCAAGAGTCATTGAGAAAGCAGTGGGGATACTAGTAAATGGCAATTGTTAGCCTAACTCCAAAAGGACTGGCAAGGTCTATCCTCCCCATTCCTGAGCCTAGGAAAAAAAGGAAATCTAAAGACAAAGGGGCAAGAGGAGGCTGAGGGCTGTCAGTGTCCTCCCAAAGAGGGAGATGTGATAGTGGCATGCTTAAGAAAGACATCAAAACTATAGTAAGCTTGAAGTGTAGTACAACAGGAAACATTAGAGTGCATAATGACAGAGATTTGTCTGTGCATGTTATTTAGCATGTGCTAACAGCTGGACTCCAGTGCAAAATCTGTGCCCTGCTGTCACCTTAGTAGCAAGTCAGGCTTGCTTAGGTACGCTAGCTCTTGATACAGTCACACGTTCCTTCTGCTGCAAAGACATCCTCAGAAATCCAGTCTCTAATCACAACAGTGTTTACTGTCTGTGCACAAATCACCCTGGAGTTGCACCCTGCAATGCTAGTATAAGAAGTGGTGACAGCGTGGACAGTGTTTGAAAACCATCTCTGAGGACAGCCACAAGCAGAGGGTTGGGAGGAAAAAGAGGTTTTGATCTTGAGATTTTATGCTATAGAGTCCATTTTGAGCCCAGCAGGAGAAGAGGACTGATGCACCTTGGGCAAAGGAAATACACTATAGGTGGCATCAACCAGAAATAAAATTGCTGATGTTTCTCAACAATGCAGTCCCAGACAGTCCTGTTTGAGCCACTCAGAGACTTACGCTAGGGCTACGATACTTCACTCCATATAGGCTGCATTTCTGTCAAAAATTTGATTAAAAGGACTGTATGGAATTGCTGTAGAGTGCACTGCTCTATGCAGGATAATGGAGCAAGACAGAGGTGAATCTTATGGTGGTCAAAGGAGCAACATAAGCTACAATTTAAAGGAAGTGGCTCAAGCAGAAATGAACAACACAGATGGTGTGGGAAGGACAGGTGTACCCCAAATTATCCATGTATATAGTTACATACACATAAACACAGACTGTTTCACTGTCAAACTCAAGATGGCCAAACATAACTAACTTATAGATAACTAAACTGAGATAAAAACTATCCTTTATGCTTAAGAAAGAGAAAGTCTAGCAAACAAACAAACAAACAGTCCCCCAAACAAGCCCTTAAGCACATTTTGGGCAACCCCACTGAAAGCCAAGAGCAACCCAAAAGGATGAAAATAACCACATGTATAAATTCTTAAAAAACTGCTTTTAAAGGAAAGTAGACATTACGTTTAATGTGACTGTAATCTTTGAAAATTATGTTCTTTTCACTGTTAACATGTTTATCTTCAACTACTTGGTGACTGTACATTGGTAATTGCATGCTACACCAAATTGTTTTCAATCTTGGACTAGTACTAGTGTGCATGACAAAATATAAGCATAAGGAAAGTGACATCATTTAATTTGCTTCTAATAGGTCAACTTTTGAAAAAGCATAAGAAATAATACATATTCTTTTGATATTCAAACAACCTGTCAAAAAGTTTCATACTGTTTTGAGTTCTGTTGAAATTGCATCACAGTTACGTCACACCTCAAAAACATCTGCAGTGCTGGTAAGAAGATGAAAATCAGCATATAAAGGAATATAGGTTTAAAATGAAGGAAAAACTTAACTTTCATTGCTTTTAGTCTTCTAACTTCAATTAAAATGATTACTAACAGACTGATGCCAGAGGCTGCCAAAGGAAATTAATTTACTGATGGTAGTAGCAGTGTTGACTGTATGATATTCATGTTTGTGATACAAGGGGTACTGATTTGATTGGCTTTGATTTGCTTGGGTGCATATAAAATGTTAAGTGGTAAGTTATTAATTATTTATCTGTGCTGAACACCAATGAGGAAATGTAGTAGTATTCCTGTTGATACTATAGCTGATTCACAAAGCCTGTAACAATTTATATTTTCTTTCCAGTGTATGAAGCATGGTGGAGTTTTACAATACACAATTCAGTTGAGTTTCACTTTACTTCTACTTTTACTTAAACTTACTTTAACCTGAAAGCATCTAAACACTGCATAAATACTGTACAGTGTGGCCCACGTAATTTATGAATTTGTGATTGTGCAATATGCCACTAAACATTACATCTTTACATCCCTGAGTTGTGGATTAGATGGGATACATTCTCCTTAAGCATCTGGAAAGTTTCTATTTCAAAGAAAATGTAACCTTTAATTCTCTTCACAAGAGAGCAACTGTCTGCTTTTAGCATTCAGCATTCACAGGGTATGTTGTAGGCCAAGTCAGAAATCTTAAATCAAAATGCTATCTTTGGTATGAAGTGGTGGAGTTTAGTTTTAATTATTTTTCTTTTTTTGTGGGGTGGTTTGTGGGTTTTTTGGTAGTTCACACAGGAATTTCTGTATATGAGAGAGTACTTTACATCGTAGTTTTTTTCTAAACTACAGTAACACAAAGCAAAATAAGTGTTAATGAAATTCTGAAGGAGAAAAAGATATTTCTTGTAACATTTTCTATTTCTAGAATGCTAGCCTGAACTATCATGGTTTCATCTCTTTTTCTTCCTGGATATTTCCCACAGTAAGAAAAAGAAGGAGCCCTGCAGAATAATTCAGAATAATCTATACCTACACAATAATGGATTGTTTGGGCCTCTTTCTACTTTTATTTGCAAATGGAATAGTGAATTTTCAGAAACACAGATATTATTAACTGGTTCTTTAGTCAGACAGATGATCAGGGAAAATACAGACACAGGTAAAAGATCCATAATGAAAAGCTGTACAAGGACATCAAGCCTCAAGTCTTCATTTTCACAGCTCATACAGAAGCAAGAAGTTTCTCTTCTTCTACTTCAAACCAGGAGGTAAAATCTGCTCCAGAATCAGTGCTAGAATTTTTTCAGTTCACAACTGTAGAATTAGAGCAAGGCAGGAAAGCCACATGCTCTTCAAAACAGTAAAGATTTGGGTAGAGAAAACGGTCTTCATTTACTACTAGATGTCCCTGGACAAGTTGAACGGCTATGTTGTGTGACCTTGATGAGGAACTAAGCCAAAATCAACGTATTTCTCTAATAGCTTTGGAGCATGCAGTTCAGCCTGTTTCTTAATGTGTGTCCATGAAATGGACTTCATCTTACAGTATTTACCATGATAAAAACAGACAGACGGCTAGTACAAATTTTGCTTACAATCTATAAGAATTATAGATTCTCTAAGAATTACAAATCATAATAACAAATGGAGAGTGTAATAAGTAAATCTGTAGTCTGCAAGGAATGTAAGGCTTATAGATTACAGATAATAAATACGGATTTTTGCACATAACGTGCACCTGAGGTTACACTGTCTTCTGGTTTGGGGATTTTTTTTTTTTTTCCAAATAGGTGAACAGACAGCTGAACATAGGTGGCTGACTGAGAGGAATGAGAATTATCTTGCATTCCCATTTTCATATCTACAGTAGCCAGCAGCAAAAAAAAAGAGGAAGAAAGATACCAGATGTGTGTCCTAGCATGCTGATGTGAAGGAAACTGCAATGAATGTTGACATTTTGGCGTTCAGGACATTGTTCTGACTGGGATTAAAGTGATGGAATGTCAGCATTCTTCACTTCCTCCTGGTAAAATATTTGCTATAAAGTGTAAATAAAGACTACAGAGTTTTTTCTTCACATTAGCTTGCCAAAACATCTGGATTTGTGTTTATATTGGTTGCCATCACAGGCTTATCCTTCAACGTAACCTGCTTTTATTTTCTGTTTTCTTATGGAACCTCTCAAACATACAATGTTTTTCTAAGTAAGACAATATTGTTTGACTATGGGAATAATCTTAAATATAAAATGAAAAAATACTAGAATAAGGCCCAGATGAATCTGTAGGATGCTGATGTGAAAGCAGGTGAAATACAGAACCACAGAACACATACAAAAAATGTTTACATTGTTGTTTATGGACAAAGAACCTTTTGGCTGCAATTGCTGGACTCAGTAAATAAGAGTAGGTATCTACTTCCTTTATACCTACAGTCAATATTAGTTCTCTAACCTAGACTGGCGGATGGCGAAAACACAAACAAATGTCTCACACAATTCACTAATGACACCGTGTCTCCAGATCTCACAAGACCTTGGCAGTAGATTTCAAACAGCAGCTCCTTTTTTACCCAATTAACAGTGCACTGAAAACAGCAATGAGAGTCCTCATGAAACAATCACTTTGTAACAGATAATCAGGACACCACAAACTACCAAGCTACCACAAGTAGATCAAAGCCTACCTCACTGTGAGGTTCAAAAAACCCCCAAACCAGGTAATATTCAATATGAGATGACTGTATAATGTGTTACTGCATTCCAACCTTGCTAAATGTTTTGGTTTTGGAGCCACTATATGTACATTGGACCAGAATGGTTAGTCTGAAATACGCTAGAAAGAACAAGCATAAACCACATTTTCCAGTGCACTGATATCCACCTACTGCTTTGATAAAATACATCACATAGAACAAAATACAAAGCAGCCTCACTGAGCTACTGTAAATAATGTAATGAAAGGAAATACATGTTTCCAGACTACTAATTTAGGTTGAATAAGATATGATCAAAACATTCAAGGTTTTAAGATACAAGGGCTTTCTTAAACAAATTTTATCTGTATTGTCTTTTAATGTGTCTTGCCACATCTAGTAAAATAATGAATAAAAATACTTATTCTCAAATTATGTTATACCAAAATTAAGGTCACTCAAAATGGAAACTCTAAAAAGGGGATATGGTTGCAGATAATCAAAACTAATTTTTAACAGAAGACTTAGTTTAGCAACTACTCTGAAAGAGTGAAGTGTTTTAGAGAGAGAATGTAAAACAAAAAGAAAGATGACAACTCTTTTACCTCAGAGTAAACTTGTGTATCGTCAACTCTGCTCACCTCAAAGAAGGAATTACCATATGAACCTCTCTCTAACCTGAAAGACAGGACAGAAATACCACAGTGATTTGAAATGTGTGTTTCTACAAAGTAGTGAAAGACCTGGAGTCTGTTCCTGTGATTTTTATTTAATGCTGTTTCTACTAGACAGTGTGGTACAATTTGGCTTTAAGAAAGACCAATCACATTGCTGAACAAAAACAAGTCTTTCACTAACTTAATTTTTAACAAATATACTTTGAGAACACCAATAAATTATTAAAATAATACAATGACAGAAATTCTGGTTTAAAATATAGCATGCACTTAAATGCATGCTGTAAAGGCAACTCTTTGTTGTTTCATCTAGTGGTATTTCTACCTAATGCTTCAATTTGAGATGTAAAGAAGCCACCTAATTTTGTTTCATACTAAACATGTAAGTGCTCAGAACTGTGTATTACGAGTTTATAGTTAATCACAGCAGTAGAATTTTTACTCCCTGGGAAATTATGAAAAAGTAAGATTTTTTTAGTGGCTGTGTAGCTCCAGATGTTAGGACAGACAAATACAGAAGAGTAGACATATCTGCACTATCCACAGAATCATTTGGAAGCTGTAATCTACTGTTTTATATAGATTCATATACCTTCATTTAAGAAAGTGCTCATAATTTAGACATAATTACAGTTTCTTATGCCAGTTTATTTTTCATTATGGAGTAAACCAAACTTCTCTCACTTTTCCTGGCAAAACTAAGCTTTGTCACAGGCAGTCGCTGCTCACTGTCATGCAGTTTGACCCAGATGTATCCTTTGGACGCAAACCAAACATAGAGAAACCCTCTTACCTAAAGCAAGCTTTTGACTGCCAGCAGCTATGGTGCTGTAACTTCAGACCAACAAGGTGTTATTGAATTTTTAACTTTTTATTATAAGAGGCTTACTTCATCAGGTATTGGTTAATTTTAACATTTAAAAGGATCAATTTTAAAAGTTTGTTTTTCTTCTATTGCAGAAAGCAAATCCTAGTACTTGTTTCTTTTTAATTTTAATCTTCTAAGATGTGTTTTCAAGAAAGCAAAATAGCAAAAAAGATTGTTATTACTAAGTCTGTATTCTGACAATTATATTTCGGTGTTTGTAAGAGCTTTTGGTTGAAATCCCATACACCTGATGTGCGTTTACATAGCAGGTAGCATAACTGAAAATTATTACCAGAAAGAGTCTTCCAATTCTTGCAATATTAAAAGTAATAATAAGAATGAAGTAAAAAATAATTTAGAAAAGCCAAAATTTTCTGTGACTTTCAGCCTCACTCCAAGGTATGTCTGCCTTCAGAATTAGCTTAGTGTAAAGCTATCAGTTTATTTGTGCTTATTCTTCCTTTGTCTCTTTACATTCATTATAGCTTAAATGGACTAAATATTTCTCATTCATGGGTAGGCTTTATTGGCAAATAAGGATAAACAGCCCTGTAATGGTGGGAGAAGAAAGACATTACCAATCTTCCGTCAAAACTTGGACCCTCATAACAAATCCATGCAATGTTCAAACCAAAACAATAAAACCAGTGCTGCAATTCCTCTTTGAAATAAAATTTATTGAAAAGAAAAATATGCTATGTGAAAGATCTCTTTTTTTTAGACATTAATATTATTGGCTTATTCATTTACTGACTACAAATAGTCATCTGACTGCATTCTTTTTTCTTTTCCATTCCTGAGATACTTCTTATGGCATTTTAATGACTTTAAAGTACATGTGTATACATTTTTGTATAAAAATTAGTAATATGCTGCTGGGGTCTGTTAGTCTGTCTGTTTATTTTACATGTGTATATTTATATGAGAAATATTTTAGTTATTAAACTTCATGTCAATGAAAAATTAACTTCC
Organism: Burhinus oedicnemus; assembly: GCA_008921705.1. Lineage (NCBI taxonomy): Eukaryota > Metazoa > Chordata > Aves > Charadriiformes > Burhinidae > Burhinus > Burhinus oedicnemus. Next base: position 552,545 of record VFFE01007156.1, on the reverse strand, counting down.
TGGTACCTTTTTATACAGTAGAGCTTATATTATTGTTATAGTCAGAAAAGTGACTGTAAAAATGGTTCTGTTTATGAGCATACCAGTTCCTGTGTGTCTTCAAGCCAGTGGGAAGCTATAGTAATGGGTCTGTAGTTAAGGAATATATTTTGCAGACTTTACTCTAGGGACACCAGCATTTATTTTCCAGCATTCCAAAATGCTTTAACTTGAAAGAATTCCAGCTTAGCCTAAACCTACATTTCAATTTATTAGCAGCCCTCTAGTCATCAGTAAAAGACACTTCAGACTTTGGTGATCTTGATTCAAAGACAGTGATATTCATTGCATCTGTTAACTGTGTAGCAATGGGATATGCCCAAGAGGTGTAAAGAGGCTAGGAGCAGAGATACAAGATAGGCTGAAATAGATACTGAAAACATCAACAGTGGCAAAATCAGCCGTGGGTGATGTTAGAGCACTTGTGAACTACAGAGACTACAGAACCAAAAAAAACCCAAAACAAACCAGCTGCAGTGGGGAGAACCACTCTTTTGAGGAAAGGAAAATTTAACGGCTTACTGACTTGCTCCAGAGGGACAGAAATATTGTCTAGCAAAAAGGTGTGAACCCAAGGCCAAAGAATGCTGGGAAAAAAAAAAAAAAAAAAAAAGAGGAAATAGAGACATGGTTGTGCACACAGGATTTATTTAAATTATGCACTTCTAAATAAGAAGTAGTGGTAGCAGTGAGTAACTTGTTTTACATTTGTATACAAAATCTGCATGCTTTACGCATTCGTCACATGTGCTCCTAAATGTCCAAAATACTGACTACAATACTGTTGTGCTAGAAAGTGCTGCTTATGCTAAGAAAAAGCACAGGGGTAAGCAGTGATCTTACAGGTCAGAGCAAGCTGGTGCCACTTCTGTGGTAAAGCAACAGATAGTCTGTACTCCAAATACATGGGAGAAGAAAGTGCTTCCGCACATTTAAAGCAAGTCCACATGATCTCTGCAGACCAACCAAATCTCTGCCTGTGCTTAACTCAGCTGGATGCCAGCCAGCTCTCAACTGGAAATTGCTGTGAGTTCAGTGCTGTGCCCAAGTTAATAAGTCTTGCTGAGAGACTGACTTGAAGAACACAGCTGGATCACGACTGGCAGACAGAGCCAGTTTAATTCTATCTGCAAAAGACTGAGCAGACATAGCTTTAGGGTAAAGGAAATCTGAGATTATATAAAATCTATGGATTAGTATTTTGCACAGCATAGCTCCCTAGTGGGATCTCCAAGGGGAACACTACCCAGACTGGCATAGGTGCTCTAAAGCCTACTAAGAACGAGATAGTTCCATAAAATAGCTGGGACAGCTGAATTGAGACATCTCTAATTGGATGCCTTCTACAGATCTATCAATCACAACTAGTTCTTGGAACATATCTTCCCACTTAGGATAGATCTAAAATAAATACAACAACATATATTTAAGATTAATTCCAGACCCCTACATACAACCTTTATTATCTTTATGTTCATTTGTGCTACGGTGGCTTTTCTGTTTATAAGGCTTGTTTGCTGCACTATGAACATTTATTACAATAGTGTATTTTGATACAAACTATGATAAAATGACAAAAATATTGACAAAACCCATATTTTTTATTTAAATATGTTTTAACACTTTAAAAATCACATATTAAAACTAAAACTTACTTGAAAACTAATTACAATAATGGAAAGATGGCTGATTATGACCATGTCCCATATAAAATTTTGTACCTGATAATGAAGAGTCATGCCTGCTTTGAATTTTCTTCTCAGTACATTATCTTATTTAAGACTGTATGGAAAAAAAGATTTTTTTCTCTGCATATTTCATGCTGAAATATGTAGCTGTCTTATAAAATACGCCTTTTGTCATCAAGCACTTCACTTTTGACATGTTCAGTATGCTTGAAAAACATATAATTTCACAATTTACCATGCTGTCCACTTTCTTATAACCAACTACACTGTTTTTGAAATGGCAAATCAATATACTTTTTTTATGGAGGAATCTATTTCTTAACTAAAAGGTCAGTCTTTCTTTGAGGAAATAACACAAGTGCTATTAAATGCCAGAAAGGCATGAAGTGATGGGCTGGAGAAAGTTCCCTGAGGTCCAGAAAGGCTGAAAAGAAATCCTTTTGAGCTCCACTCTGGCACTGGGAATAAAAGCTGAAAGACAACCTTACATGCGGACCTCAGTACTGAGGCAAGACATGGGATAAAGAAGAAAGCAAAATTTTGTGGATCCTGTAGAAATTGTGTGACTAAGATGTGTTTACAGGTGGTGGCAGTAGGTTATTTATTGTTAATTTCTGCAATTTCTTGCTGAAGTAACAACAGATTTTATTTCTGAAATAATGAGGACATACTCTTTTAGCCAAGAATGAGTAAAGCACAACCAATATGATCCATCCCACGCAGATGAGGTTAAAAAAAGAACAATATAACTAAAACTGATATCAGGATGTGAAAAAAATGGCTGTTCAAGAAAATGTTTAAAAAAGTCAAATGATACAACTCAAGACCTTTAAGATCAAAGTTGAGCCTGTATTGATCCAAGTGGTAGTTTCTTCAACTTAGTTTGATGACTCAACAACAATGTCATAATTTTAGTGGCTTTTCTCAGGAGTGTTTACAGCGCCTAAGTGTTGAAGATCTGTGGAAAATTCAGAACATTGCATTTTACAATGAGACCTGTACAAGGCTAGGTTTTTCTAAACGTAGAAAACACTTGCCTGTACTGGACTAAGACATTGTTCCAGCATTTGAGGCAGGGTGGGGGATCCCAATATCTATATATTGATTTAATGATATTTGCATATGGTTTCTTAGATAAAACAGAGAAAAAAATTAATTAATACTCGCAGGTAGAAAAATTAAAATTTGCAGTAGAAAATAAATATTTCCCTTTGTTCACAAATAGTGCAGCTTATTGGCACATGACATTTTTTAGATGACTAACTGAAACCTTTTAAGAAGCTGGGTGTGTGTTTTAATCAGCAAGCACATTCCAAGTTATACTAACCAATGCAAATGAAGTTTTAAAAGGGATATAACTTCATAAGTCACTGGCCAATACCTTTTAGGAGATATGATGAAATATTTGTAGGAATGAAGGTGCTTTCATTTCTGCTTGTTCTTATGCCTTCAGGCCCTGCCCAGACATATGCGCTGCTGGAATACTGGACTTTCTCACCATAATGAGCAAGACCATAAAAAATATTTTTTTACACTGATTACGGACAAGTCAAGAATTCAAAGTAGGTTCCAGTCAAGTGTTTTCATATAATGAATAAGGATGAGTCCCAGCAACTAATTCAGGAAATCCCAAAAATCTCATTTTTCATTTTTAAGAAGTGGAGCACAAAAGTGAGTTTTCTTGCAGGAATACTTGTTGTATTAAGCAAAATCTAAACCACTAGGTTTATGTCCAACCATGTCTCCATTCCATCCCTGTCCTGACAAAAATACAAGGAATCAATCTTTTACTACTTTTGTTCATGCTGTGGGAGTTAAACTCCTCAAGAGCATCAGGGACAGAAAAATTTTTGCCAGATAGCGATTTACAAAAGTTGCTAGTCCTAGAGTGGGAGTTTTGTGCCAAACACCTAGATCTTGCAGAGAAGTTGCGTTTCAGTAAATAATTGCCGGAATTAGCTAATTCCATGCTAACTTTGCTTTCTTTTTCTAACCGGAGGTACTGATCAAGGGAAATTCTTTTCTACTTTCACGAGTTACCTCGTGACCACGCTGGTAACTTTATGATTCAAAGTACATTAGTCTGAAAATAAATAATACGGCATATAATAAGGGTATGTTTAAGGCACAATAAAGTTTCTGTTGAGATCAGGAAAGTCTTTTTACCAGCTCTAAGTCAACTGCCTGTCGTGGTTTAGCCCCAATCAGAACCTAAGACCATGCAGCCACTTGCTCACTTCCTCTGGTTGGGTTGGGAAAGAGAATCGGAAGAGTAAAAGTGAGAAAACTTCTGGGCAGGTAAGTGTCCTGTTCCCCTTGCTCTGCCCAAGAACTGGGCATTTCTTTGGTCCAGGGCTGCAGTAACTGCTTACAGGTCCCTACAAAGGCCACTGCAGGATCAGGTGGCCTTACCTTTGCCTCAAACTGCCATCTTTGGCAAAAAAGTAAAACCATCAAAGAGTGTTCTCCTCCAGAAGCCATGTGCAGAAGATATCCCAGTATCTACAGCAGCCTGAAATAGTGATCATGCATTTTCATAATCTGCTCTAACAAGGTTGTACTGCATCAGACTACACACCCACAAATGCTGTTATTGAATTTACAGTAGTGGTGATTAAACTGCGTGCTGGGTAAACCCAGACTAAACATATCTTACCAAGCACATGAGAAAATCGTGCAGAAAGAGCATACGTTTAATGACTAGCAACAGTCATTAAACTGGCTATACAGAACACTTAAAAACCAAAACTCTACATTTCAATAGTCCATTCACAACAACGTTCCTTTCATAAGGAAAATATCAGTAGATCAGAAATAATCATAGTTTAGGGCATTGTTCATATAGGTCTGATGACAGACCATGGAAGTCACAGGGCATTTGACCTTGAAGTCCGTCATACAAGAGCCTGCCTCTTTGGCTGATGGTCTTATTCTGAGCACTTGTTTGCTGCTGAACCAGAAGACTCAGCCACATGATGAAACCACATGATGTCAGTTATTTTCCTTTGCTACTGCTAAAGTTGGTTGAGGTATTTGTTCATTTTATTCCATCAGACAAACAAAAGTCACTGCACTGAGTCTGCAGACTGTAGGCTTAAAAACCATCGTTCCTCTATTTGGCCATTAGGACTTGACTGAGGCTCAGTGTTACTTTTGTATGGTATTAAAGGGATTATTTAATACTGTTATAACCCTAAGGCATAGTATTAGAATAGTTTGGAAACACCCAAGCCCTTTTTTTAAATGAGAACATGATTGTTTATTGAGAACATTAGGTCATTTTATAACTAATGGCCCTATTGTTTACCCTATGTAGTTCATCAGGACAACTTCATACTAATTTTTTCTCTTATTAGTAAGATGGGTGTTTGAATGGAAGAGAAGTCAATTATTTATGATAAAGTCCTCTGTTTCAATAGTCTTGAAGAAATATGAAGTTGAATTTCTCAGATTTGCACATAAAAAGCTGGAAACTAGAAATGTACTTTAAAAATTATGAATTACAGCCCTTTGAATTTTAAACATTAGACCTCTAATATCAAATAAATCAGATCTAGGAGAAACAATGATCATAACTGAGCACAAAGTATTTCTCCTCTCCCTCAAAACATCTCTTTATCCCCCTGATAGTGACAATATAAGTGACAGGAAGAAAAAATACTTAAAAAAAAAAGATATAATGTTTCTTTTTTTCCCCATGCATACTACATCTGAAATATTGTTAGTGCTCTGAAGACTCATTTGAAGTATTCTCCCTTTAAGTGTTGCTAGATGGTATCACTTTGCAGACTTCTTCACACTGAATGAAAATGTGACCTTAAATGATCATTTAAAGAGATTATGTTTATTATAATACAATTTTGTTCAGTTGTGTTAATCTATGATGGCTGCATTTATAACTGTGTTTAAAATGTGTGTAACTTTAAAAACTCAGTGAGACAGTAAGAACCTTTTGAAATTGAAATAAAGTAGGGGAAAAGCTGGGTGACTAAGAGAGTGGGTCTATGCCTTTATTTTGACTTGAGGAAGCCATGGTCTGTGGTTTAGGTAGAACAGGGGACTCTAAATATATACTAATAATATGAGACCTGAAAACTATTTGGGTGGAAATCTTAAGAAAACCAAACCAGTTGTAGCACCTCAAAGCAAACTTAAAAGTATACAAGCAAGGGAAGCACATGAAAGCAGACTTTAATGATAGTTTTTCATCATCATCATGTCCAACATGAAAAGAATCGATAATTTTATTATTCATTGTGGAGGCAAAACCAAAATTTTACTCAACCTGAACAAAAATGAAAATTTTTTAACCTTCCTGATAGAAATGCAATATTCTGTTCAGAAGTTGTATGTTGCTGATTACTGACCTGACACACACTCTCTGTGCCAGAAGACATCTGCAGTCTATGATAAAGACAGAATAGTATGAATCCTTTCTACAGAATTCCAGTTGAAGCCACTTTAAACAGAAGAAGAATTCAAAGCTGGCTTTCCAAAGCTGAGGTACTCATCAAACCAGTGACTGAGTGACAGTTCAGAGATGGGATATTCAGTTTCTGTTTTATTACTGTTCTGTTGAATAGGGCTTAGCAATGAACCCAGAACTCTGCAACCCCAGCTACTAGCCATCAGGCCTTGGGCATTCCTGTGGGAGAATGCAAGTCATATATCTGGATATTGTCAATGCAGAAGAGATCCTCATCCTGTTTGCATGCACTGACTCCAGCTCATAAGTGGTGTGTGTGTGTTTGGTTTTAGGAGAAGATTCTCTCTATCGAGTCAAACAGAAGTTCTCTAACTATTGATTAGTCTGTAAACTATGCTTATTGTCAGAAAAGTTATAAGGATAAACACAGTTTATCCCATCTCTCTCAACATTTTATTCACAAAGTTCAAACAAAGCCCAACCCCCTACCCCTGCCCCCAAGAACATAAACACATCAGCCCTTAGACCTTACCAGAGAACTGTGTCAATTCTGCCAGTCTCTTCTCATTTCTGTGCATTACCATCTCCCTGTCTCCTTGGGACAGGACTATGCTCTTCAGTAGTTTGAGTTTCAGTAAGAATATAAGCAGAAGCCAGAATACTCAGTATAGAATTTCCGTTCCCTAGGTCTTGTTAATCAGTATTTTAATGACAAAGTGGAAAATCCTTGTAGAGAAGGATGTTCCCAAGTGATTTGATAAGTGCCAGAAAGCTTTCCTGGATACCCTTAGTTATTCAAAGATGTTTATTATTCTCTTAACATTTGTAATATCACTTCTCTAGCTGCCTAGTTCACTCCTAGCAGGATATATTTTAGTACCCTCGGGATACTCTGAGCAGTGTGCCTCTGGGAGGTAGGTAGTGTCCCAGTGCCCTGGTTTATAGGTTCACTGTGCTGCTACATGAAGAACGTCTTGCAAGCTGGCTTACTGTGAAATCATTCTTAACTCAAGCCAAGTTAATGTAAAAATGCAAATAAAATTATTCACAACATCCAGAATATCAAACAGAGTTGTGGAGACTTAAGTGAAGAGATGAAAGAAAAATAACTTTTAATCCTCGCAGTTGAATTAGACCAGAAGTGGTCACCCCCTACTGCCAGCAGACTAACTGGTAATTTTTCCTAACACATAGTTTGCTGGGGAATGTCCATTTGACTCATTAAGAAGAATCTTCTCCTTATGGAGCATTTCAGCTTTTACAGCCAGTCTTTCCTTTTGAAGACTTCTAGGGACCAAGGCGAGTTGAGATAGACTAATTCCTTCTTCCCAAAGCTTGGCCACTTCTTCCCATTCATGAAATGAATCAACTATTCCTCTCAAATAAGACGGTTCCTCTATTATTTATAGCTTGTTTGGTTAATTAACAACATTTCCATCTCAGCAAGTGAAAACCCTCCTTTTGGTAACTCACTCTGTATGTTCCCTTAGGAAATGTCTTCTCTGCTGAGCCCTTTACAAACCACTCTGTGATGACAACAGGTTTGGAATTGTCGTGGTTTGGGCCGCATTGGCCCAATCAGGCGGAATGACAGACGCTCTCCCCCACCTCTCTTTTCAAAGGGAGGAGGGATAGAGAGAAAAGAGACTTATGAATTTAGAAGGAACTAAACTACTTTAATGAAATATTAATAATAAAATAAAAATAAAATAATGAAATATATACAAAAACGTATCAAACTCCCAGGATGACAATCACATCACCAGCAGGCACAGGGAAAGTCCTAGGCTGGACTCAGTGATGGATGGGAACTGGATTCCAGATCTGGAGTCAGGATCAGGATCAAAGGCAGATGAACACAGAGAGTCCTCCTTGGACACTGGCCGTTGAAGAAAGAGAGCTGACCCTTTGATCCCTCAGCTTTTATACTGAGCATAAGGCAGATGGGGTGGAATACCCCGTTGGTCGGTTTTGGGTCACCTGTCCTGTCCACTCCTCCCCACAGGTGTGACCCCTCTACGCTTTTCCGCTTCCGACCCTCCAATGGGGCAAATAACAAAGTTGGCTGGCCTTGGTTGTTACAGTAATAAGTATAAGCAAGAACCTCTCTGCATACTATTCCGTGGCATCAACTATAAACATCAGTCTTATCACTCTGAGAGCAAACAGTTTTCTGCACAACAGGCTCTTAATTTCAGTAGTTAGAAGAGGCCTAGCTAAAAAGTAAAGTTACTGAACAAAATTGGTCCTGTTTTACCTCAGACCAGGACAGGAATGAACCTCACCAACACCTTCCCTTTAAACCTGCTGTATGCAGCAGTTGCTCCAATGCTTTTCTGTCTCTGAGATCCACACTTTATTTTCCTTTACGGAGGGCTCATTCCTTCAGAAAAGAAGGAAATATACCAGTAATGAGGGACTCTAATGGTAACTTTCCAAAGGGTTCAAATTCAGACAATCAAAAGTTAGGTAGTATTAAAATGAAACTCTCTTTGGCATCTTTCATTTGTAGCTCGTGTCGCCTGTACACAACCGTATGGGCATTAATTACTTGGTTCTGTGTTATTTTTTTTTTCTCATGCAAGATCAGAATTTCCTGTGCAATAGAAGACACTGTGTTTCTATGAAAGTACAACAATTTTAGCCGTAAGAGGGGCAGTGCATTTATCTTGAAAAATGTCATCTTTGATGCCCTATGGCTCACAGCTAATTCCTGTCCTTTTTCCTATATCGCCCACACCCCAATTTTGAACGAGAATAGACTTCACAGTGCACTGAGTCGTTTAGATGACGCAGAGAGTTACTAAAGAGGTGATCTGAAATACTCCAGTATGCCCTTTATAAAGCTCTGCAGTGTGCCTGGGATCTTTATATTCTCACAGCTGCTGTTCAGCACATTGTGACCTACAAGGTGCTGTTAAGAATTTTGGTATAGGTAATTTGAAGAGGAAAAAACCTAAATTCCCTATAACAAGAATTAAATATGATGCATGAGGGTATTAAAAAATGAATATGCTGTATCTTCTGCTACCAACCAACTTAGTCAACTTGATACTGACGTGCAGGCTGCTACTGTAAAAGGCCATAATAAAGGAAGGGATATTCTGTACTAAAGGTAAACTTAAAAAACCATGATAATTCAGAGTTTCTGCTGAGGAGGTTCAAAGGAATTAGTGAGAAGACTTAAGCATTATATGTTCAGTCATGAGAGAAAGTCAATTCCTTCAGCAACACACTTTACCAGCGCTGCCTCATCTGGTGCAGGGTTCAGCAAATTTGGAGTAATTAGCACCAGTTCAGATGAGCCCTCTTCTATTTTTGCAGTTGATCGTTGGAACCATCAAGGGTTGAGCGCATAAAAGATGACAAGTGCTAGTGACGTGGTGTTGTCTGGTGACATATGCATATTAAAACCCAGAGAACTGCTCTGGGGGAAAAAAGCAGCATTTGTGTACCTCTGACTGACCTGGATCACAGAGGTAATTATTGTCAGGGGAAAGGGTACCGTCACACTTAGAGCTTGTGGGAGAACTGAGAAGGAGGCTATTTTTAAGTGAAAATTATTAAGTGGAGGCAATACTTATGGTTAAAAGTTTTGAATCTCCCAATAAAAACATGTTGGCATTTTCAGTACAGCAGGACATTTTGGGAGGAAAAAGATTTCATGGAGAACCTGTTTTCCTTTTCTTTGTTACAAAAGGTTTGCAAGAAATACCTGCCCAACAACCAGCTGGGTATATTTTAACATACCTGGACATCTACCACTTCATGACTATCCTATTCAGAATAACAATACTAAGAAAAAAATGGAGGAGAGCAATCAAGGTTTACCAAATTAAACTCTTATCCCTCACCACTTCCCTTCCCTACTGTCTCTGTTCCCTGATAACAACAAAGATCTTTATATTCTCACAGCTGCTGTTCAGGACATTGTGACCTGCAACATCCTATTGGAAGTTTTGGTATAGATCATTTAAAAATAGAAATGAGAGACTAGGATGAAGAACATATATTTTCAGTCCATAAATTCTAGAGGATTTTTTATATGCCTCTTTTAAAAATTTACTTATGTGCCATTTTCCCCAGACATAATGATAGAACCGTGTTCCATCTAGACGCAGACCCTACCTCAGGGAAAAGCCCACTCTCTCTTGGGCTGGGGAGAGCAGGGCAGGTAGCAGGTCTGAATAGAAGCTTTGTTTCTCCAGCATGATCCTTAGGATGAGAAGTCACAAACACTACATTTCTGCTCTGTAGTTTTCCCAGGGAAGAGCTGGTTCGTCCCTTGGCCTCTTCAGTTTTCCTTTTTATCACATAAGACAGAAAATATGTATGAAAGGCTTCTTTTCACTGAGGGCTATGTCACTCCCTGAAGAAAGGGCAAAGCAGAGCCCTCTGCAAAGACAACACATCATCTTCCTTTCTTCTCTTTGGTAGCAGCAAGGCCTGACCAGGGAAAGCATCACACTTCAAAATGTGGCAGTCACATGAGCGAGAAAGCTGCAGCTCCACAGGTCTAGAAACCTGCAGGTCATGTACCACTGTCAAAAGGCACCAGCAATCTATTAGCCAGGACACAGAGACAAAGGAAAGATGAACTTTCTTGGACCAGAGTCTACTGCTCCGGGTTCACTACAGCTCCATGGCCTGACTCCAAACACACAAGCAGGGGACTCATTTAAAGACACAATGGGCATGGAAGACTGAGGTGGAAATAGCTTGTGTTTCTGTTCTGACTTAATCACTTGGAGTTTTCTTTATTCACACAGTAAACTGTACACCTCATCTATATTTAAAAGGGCATTTGGGCTTTTGAGTGAGCTTACTATGGGAGAAGATCTAGATATATCCATCTCAAAGCTGTAGTCAAAATGAGGTCCCACCATAGCTTTTTCATAACAACTGAATCCAGTTCCTCCAGGTACCCAGAGCAGAGAATGAATAGATATCCAGTTCCTTACAGAACTTCATAAGTTGGCTTAATTAGGAAAATGATGATGCAATCACCTATATACTTTTTTTGGCCTTCATTTTCTAAAACTCAGTATCTTCACCTAAATTAAAACAATCTTATTCACTACTTACACAGAATTCAAAGCACTCTGGAATGGAGGAAGAATGGGATTTTCTGTTTCCTCTATAACTCAATAAAATTATACTGCCCAGGCTTGGCTAAGAAGATTTTAAAATGTTCATGTTCAAATATAAATTTTGGTTATTACCCTGCTAGCTGAACTCAAACCCCCAGATTTTCAAATGTTCTTTGGCTTTCCAAACACAACCTTAAACTCCACTCACAGCCACAACCTAGAGCTACAGTAAATTCAGCAGTCCCAAACAATAATTATTCTAATACTATATAGTTATTGTTTGGGACTGCTGAATCATTTCACATTTGAGTTTACTTCTAGCCTGGAGAGAAAAGGAATGCGTATACTTCAGAGTTATTCTCTAGTGTTTTCCATACTCTAAAAATTTGTATTATCACTTTTATTTATTAACTATTTGGCTTCTTCAGGGATCTGCTTGGTAGAGTACAATGGGATAAAGCCCTGGAGGGAAGAGGGGCCCAAGAAAGCTGATTAATGTTCAAGGATCACCTCATCCAAGCTCAGGAGTGATGCATCCCAACAAACAGGAAGTCAGGCAAAAAAGCCAGGAGGTCTGCATGGATGAACAAGGAGCTCCTGGAGAAACTCAGACTCAGAAAGGAAGCCTACAAAGGATGGAAGCAAGGACAGGTAGTCTGGGAGGAATACAGAGAAACTGTCCGAGCAGCCAGGGATTAGGTTAGACAAGCTAAAGCACTGATAGAATTAAGTCTGCCCAGGGTTGTGAAGGGCAACAAGAAAAGCTTCTGTAGGTATGTTGGTGATAAAAGGAAGACTAGGGAAAATGTAGACCCTCTCCGGAAGGAAATGGGAGATCTAGTCACCTGTGATATGGAGAAGGCTGAGGTACTCAACAGCTTTTTTGCCTCAGTCATAGAATCATATAATCGTTTAGGTTGGAAAAGACCTTTAAGATCATCTAGTCCAACCATGGACCCTGCTCTACCAGGTCCGCCACTAAACCATGTCTCTAAGCACCACATCTACATGTCTTTTAAACACATCTAGGGATGGTGACTCAACCATCTCCCTGGGCAGTCTGTCCCAATGTTTGATAACTCCTTCAGTGAAAAATCTTTCCTAATGTCCAGCCTAAATCTCCCCTGGTGCAACTTGAACCCATTTCCTCTTGTCCTATCGCTAGTTACTTGAGAGAAGAGACCAGCGCCCGTCTCACTACAACCTCCTTTCAGGTAGTTGTAGAAAGCAATAAGGTCTCCCCTCAACCTTCTCTTCTCCAGACTAAACAATCCTAATTCCCTCAGCTGCTCCTCAGAAGACGTGTTCTCCAGATCCCTCACCAGCTTTGTTGCCCTCCTCTGGACACACTTCAGCACCTCGATGTCCCTCCTATACTGTGGTGCCCAAAACTGAACACAGTACTCAAGCTGCAGCCTCACCAGTGCTGAGTACAGGGGCAGGATCACTTCCCTACTCCTGCTGGCCACACTATTCTTGACACAGGCCAAGATGCCATTGGCCTTCTTGGCTACCTGGGCACACTGCTGGCTCATGTTTAGCTGGCTGTCCACCAGGACCCCCAGATCCTTTTCTGCCAGGCAGCTTTCCAGCCATTCCTCCCCAAGCCTGTAGCGTTGCCTGGGGTTGTTGTGACTCAAGTGCAGGACCCAGCACTTGGCCTTGTTAAACCTCATGCAATTGATCCAGTCTGTCCAGATCTCTCTGCAGAGCCTTCCTACCCTCCAGCAGATCAACACTCCTGCTTAATTTGATGTCATCTGCAAACTTACTGAGGGTGCATTCAATCCCCTCCTCCAGATCATCAATAAAGATATTAAACAAGGCTGCCCCAAAACTGAGCCCTGAGTAACATCGCTTGAGACCTGCCGCCAGCTGGATTTAACGCCATTCACCACAACTCTCTGGGCTCGGCCATCCAGCCAGTTTTTAATCCAGTGAAGAGTATATCCATCTAAGCCACGGGCTGACAGTTTCTCTAGCAGAATGCTGTGGGAGACTGTGTCAAAGGCCTTACTAAAGTAGACAACATCCACAGCCTTTCCTTCATCCACCAGACGGGTCACCTGGTTGTAAAAGGAGATCAGGTTGGTCAAACAGGACCTGCCTTTCATGAATCCACGCTGGCTGGGCCTGATCCCCTGGTTGTGCTCCATGTGCTGTGTGAGTGCACTCAGGATGAACCATTCCATGATCTTTCCTGGCACTGAGGTCAGGCTGACAGACCTATAGTTGCCTGGATCCTCCTTCCGGCCCTTCTTGTAGATGGGTGTCACATTGGCAAGCCTCCAGTCATCTGGGACCTCTCCTGTTGACCAAGACCACTGATAAATGATGGAGAGTGGCTTGGCAAGCTCCTCCACCAGCTCCCTCGGCACTCTCAGGTGGATCCCATCTGGGCCCATAGACTTGTGGCTGTTCAGTTACTGTAGCAGGTCACTAACTGCTTCCTCTTGGATTACGGGACGTTTATTCTGCCCTTCATCCCTGTCTTCCAGCTCTGGGGACTGAATACCCTGAGGATGACTGGTCTCACTATTAAAGACTGAAGCAAAGAAGGCATTAAGTACCTCAGCCTTCTCCTCATCCTTGTTGACAATCTTCCCCTCTGCATCCAGTCAGGGGTGGAGATTCTCCCTGGCTCTCTTTTTGTTGTCAATGTATTTGTAAAAACCTTTTTTGTTATCTCTTACGACAGTGGCCAGATTAAGTTCTAGCTGTTCTTTCGCCTTTCTGATGTTTTTTCTGCATGACCTAACTAGATCCCTATACTCTTCTTGCATTGCCTGCCCTTTTTTCCAAAGGTAGTAAACTCTCCTTTTTTCCCTGAGTCCTAGCAAGAGCTCCCTGTTCAGCCAGGCCAGTCGTCTTGCCCGCTGGTTCATCTTACGATGCATGGGGATAGCCTGCTCCTGCGCCTCTAAGACTTCCTTCTTGAAGAATGTCCAGCCTTTCTGGACCCCTTTGCTCTTCAGAACTGTCTCCCAAGGGACTCTCTTAACAAGTGTCCTGAACAGGTTGAAGTCTGCCTTCTGGAAGTCCATGGTAGTGGTTTTGCCTACCCCCTTCCTTACTTCACCAGGAATAGAGAACTCTATCATTTCATGGTCGCTAAGGCCAAGACGGCCTCCAACCACCACATCACCCACCAGATCTTCTCTGTTTGTGAGCAGCAGGTCTAGCAAGGCACCTCCCCTGGTAGGCTCACTTGCCAGTTGTGTCAGGAAGTTATCTATCTTCCACACACTCCAGGAATGGCCTAGACTGTTTCTTCTCTGCTGTGTTTTATTTCCAGCAGATGTCTGGTAAGTTGAAGTCCCCCACTAGGACAAGGGCTGGGGATTGTGAGACTTCTGTCAGCTGCTTGTAGAACGCTTCGTCTATTGCTTCATCCTGATTGGGTGATCTATAACAGACTCCCAACAGGATATCTGCCTTATCCCCCTCATCCTTACACGTAAGCACTCGACCTCGCCTTCACAGTCATTGAGCTGTATACAATCAAAACACTCCCTAACATATAGAGCCACCCCACCACCTCTCCTTCCCTGCCTATCCCTTCTGAAGAGCTTAGAGCCATCCATTGCAGCATTCCAGTCATGAGTCATCGCACCATGTTCCTGTGATGGCGACTATGTCATAACTATCCTGCTTTACAATGGCTTCCAGCTCCTCCTGTTTGTTGCCTATGCTGTGAGCATTGGTGTAGGTGCACTTGAGCTGGGCTATCGATTTCTCCCCCAATGTTGGCATGCTGCCCCTAGGCTCATCTCTAACGAGCTTGATTGTATCCCCTTCCCCCTTTGTACCTAGTTTAAAGCCCTCTCAATGAGCCCTGCCACCTCATGAGTGAGGATCCTTTTCCCTCTTTGAGACAGCTGAATTCCATCTGTTGCCAGCAGGCCTGGTGCCATGTAAACCTCCCCATGATCAAAAAACCCAAAATTCCACTGGTGGCACCAGCCTCTGAGCCACGTGTTTAAAAGGTGTGTTTTCCTGTTCCTCTCAGTGTCCTTCCCTGCCACTGAAGGGATTGAGGAAAACACTACCTGTGCTCCTGATCCCTCGACCAGTCACCCCAGTGCCCTGAAGTCCCTTTTAATCGCTTTTGGACTACTGACTGCAACCTCATCACTGCCAACTTGCACAACCAGGAGTGGAAAATAACCAGAGGGCTGTACCAGACCAGGGAGTTTCCTAGTGATATCCAACCTGGGCCCCAGGGAGGCAGCAGACTTCCCTGCGGGATGGATCTGGTCGGCATATGGGGCCCTCTGTTCCCCTCAGAAGGGAATTGCCTACAACAATTACTCTCCTTTTTCTCTTAACAGAAGCAGTCCTAATGTGTGGGACTGACAGACTCACCCTAGGCAACCCCCTGGAAGAATCTTCATCTGTTTCCTCATTTGCCTGGCCCTCAAGTTCCAGAGCCCCATACCTGTTGTGCAAGGGCAACAGGGGAGGTGAGGGAGGCTGGGAGGGTACTCGCCTGTCTCCCCAAGCAGGGACCTGTTTCCACTCCTCTGTGTCTCTTAGTTCCCCTCCTTCTGCCTGGTGGCAAGAGGGGAGGGGATCGTTTACTTCTTGTGGGTCCTCTATCTGCTACCTTGGCCTCAAGGTGTGGGTCCACTAATCTATCTCCCACTCACACTCTCTGATGCTCCTGAGCCTGTCCACTCCCTCTCTCAGCTCTGCCACCAGGCTGAGCAGGTCATTCACCTGGTCACACCGCACACAGGTGTTGTCTCTGCTGTTCTCCAGTGCGAGCAACAGGCACAGGCACTCCCTGCAGCCAGAGACCTGCACAGCAGCATGTTTTTCTAGAAGCTCTGTCTGGGTTGCCACATTCCTTCTTGCAAGGGTTTTCGGATGAGTGGTAACCATGGCTAGGTCCTCTTCTGGGAGGGCAACAATTACTGCTTGAGTCGAGTTTGCCTCTCGAGCCAGGAGGGGGACCAGTTACCACCAGTTGAACTTACCTTGCTGAGTGCTGGCCGAGCTCCTTGGTGCGCAACGACTGATCACTGCGCTCTGGCAGGGCACGTTTAGAATGGCTGTGCGTGGGGCTGGCTCCGCCCCACCATGTCAGCAGCCCTCCCCCAAGCTGCCGGTGCTGGCATGAGCTAGCCACTTCTCCTGGCTTCAAGAGCCCCAAAAAGAGCTCCTTGCTGGCCCTTTTTGCCTCGATGCCCTTCCCCCAGGACTTACCTGCACTGGAGCTGGTCTCCTCAGTGAGTCTTCACCAGCAAGTGTTCTAGCCATACTGCCCAAATTGCAGAAGGCAAAGGCAGGGACTCGGAGAATGAGGAATTGCCTGCTGTAAGAGAAGATCAAGTTCGAGACCATCTGAGGAACCTGAAGGTGCACAGGTCCATAGGACCTGATTTGATAAATCCACAGGTCCTGAGGGAACTAACAGATGAAGTTGCTAAGCTGCTTTCCATCATATTTGAGAAGTTGTGTCAGTCTGGTGAAGTTCCCGCTGACTGGAAAAAGAGAAACATAACCCCCGTTTTCAAGAAGGGAAAAAAGGAAGACCCAGGGAGCTACAGGCCAGTCAGTCTCACCTCTGTGCCCAGCAAGATCATGGAGCATTTCCTTCTGGAAACTATGCTAAGGCACATGGAAAATAAGGAGGTGACTGGTGACAGCCAACATGGCTTTACTAAAGGCAAATCATGTCTGACAAATTTGATGGCCTTTTATGACGGGATTACAGCTTTGGTGGATGAGGGAAGAGCAACTGACATCATCTACCTGGACTTGTGCAAAGCATTTGACATTGTCCCACATGACATCCTGGTCTCTAAATTGGAGAGACATGGATCTGACAGATGAACCACCCAGTGGATAAGGAATTGGCTGGATGGTCATGCTCAAAGAGTTGCAGTCAATGGCTTGATGTTCAAGTGGAGACCAGTGATGAGGTCCTCAGAGGTCAATATTGGAGCCGGTACTGTTTAACATCTTTGTTGGCGACATGGGCAGTGGGACTGAGTGCATCCTCAGCAAGTTTGCTGACGACAACAGGCTGTGTGGTGCATTCAACACACTGGAGGGACCTGGACGGGCTTGAGAAGTGGGCCTGTGCAAACCTCATGAAGTTCAACAAGGCCAAGAGCAAGATTCTGCATGTGGGTCGGGACAATCCCAAGCATAAATACAAGCTGGGCAGAGAATGGATTGAGAGCAGCCCTGAGGAGAAGGACTTGGGAGTGTTGGTTGATGAGAAGCTCAACATGAGTCAGCAATGTGTACTTGCAGCCCCGAAAGCCAACCACATCCTGGGCTGCATCAAAAGAAGGATGGCCAGCAGCTCAAGGGAGGTGATTCTGCCCTTCTACTCTGCTCTGGTGAGATCCCACCTGGAGTACTGTGTCCAGCTCTGGGGCCCCCAACATAAGACATGTTAGAGCAAGTCCAGAGAAGGGCAACAAAGATGATCAGAGGGCTGGAGCACCTCTGCTGTGAGGACAGGCTGAGACAGTTGGGGTTGTTCAGCCTGAAGAAGAGGAGGCTCCAGGGAGACCTTATAGCAGCCTTCCAGTACTTAAAGGGGTCCTACAGGAAAGATGGGGAGGGACTCTTTATCAGGAAATCTAGTGAGAGGACAAGGGGTAATGATTTTAAACTGAAAGAGGGTAGATTTAGATTAGATCTTTGCAGCAGATCCTCAGGGTTCTTTTCTGATAAAATAGGATTTTATCAGCACAGGGCAATGTCCTTATTAACCAAAATGACTGGAGAGAGTGACAGGAATAAGAGTTCAATTAGTCTGAACATTAGATCCCCACCATGCATTTCAAAGGGCTACTCTGCACACTTCTACAGACAGTTACTATTGACTGCTGCAGCAGTGGCAAACTGACCCCATCAAAACCAGTAGTACCGCAAGGTACTAAACACTCTGCAGACACAAAGGGCTGCCCCATACTACAGACTTGCAATCTGCGCAAGGTGGAATCATACAGTTTGAGAAAGCTTTCCAATGAGGCAATCAAAATGCTCAAGTTTTTAATTCTCATGCTGCACTGAGACCATGATAATTAGCAAATTAGCCAGGAGAGGCTAACTTGTAATGATTCATCCTCACTGATCAATCTACAGGAAACAGATCAAAATACTGTGGGTCATTTTGAAAAAAAAAAAAAAACAAAGAAAAAAGTCAAGATCCCTTTGATTCTTTCGAAGCATTAAAAGGCAGTTAAAAAATGTTCACATGGAGGTAGCACAAATTTCAGCCGGGCTACGGGGTGGGCATTTAGTTCACTCAGTGGGGAAAAAGAATGGGAGGGTGATTAGGAACCCTCAGTCAAATAAAAGTAGAAAGTCCTTGTAATAATGAAAAGCTGGAGGTGTTAAGTCAGTGATCACATATGTTGAACTAAAGAAATAAAGCTGTAGTCTCAGAAATAGTTTAGAAGGGGACCTAATCAATGTGAAGAGAAGAGACACAATTAAAAAGACTAGTTCAAAGGTGACAGTTTTTCAAACACAGCTTCAAGAAAATGTTAAAGAAATTAAAGCCTCAAACGCAGTGCTTCACTGAAAAGAACAGTTTTATAGAAACGTTTTAAGATAACAGAACACATTGGGCAGGACAGGCCAGTCAGGGAAAGCCTGACAAAGGTTATCAAATTAAAAGCAAGAATTGAGAGGCAAAAAATTGAGGAGAGGGTGGCAAAACAATAACCAGAGCCATTTGTTCTGGACTGAGCTTCTGGACCTGCTGTTAGAAAGCCTTGATCTCTGTGCCCCTCAGCTCATATTACTGAATACACAGCTAAAGTCTGACTGTCCTTATCAAAACCAGTACAAAGAGTCAGTAGCGTCATGGTGGGAGCTTCTCTTCTGGGCACTTGATGTGAGCCAAAAAATGTTTTCTTTGTTCACATCAAGCTAGTCCTAACTTCAGATGCAATCTGGCCAGTCAGTAATTCACATTCAGCACACAAGGGACTGCATAAGGCCATTACTTAAGCAGTAGCGTGATCTTCTTTGGGGAGAAAATCATGCCGAGGAACAAAATTTGTCCAAAAGCTTGCACCCAGCAATATGCAATGAGGAAACAAAATAAGAGGATTTGAGACCTGGAACATGGGACGTAAGGTAGCAATGTCATTTCAAGACCATTAGTCTACAAGTATGGAGGTCAGACACTGAACTCTTCTCTTTCCAAAGGTGAAAATGCCTGAAATGTTGAATAACTGACAAAGAGCTAAGTGACAGAAAAGCCAGGAAATGAAAAGTGCAAAAGGTTCCTGTTGGGAGCTGCTGATTCTGGCAGCCTGACAGAGGCAAGGCTGCCATGATTTTATGCCCCAGGTTCAGCCAGTAGCAAGGCCAGACATGCGTTCCCAGCAGGCACACACACACAAACACACCTGCACGATACATAGATGCATGCACACACAGCCAGATGCATAGTTCAATACAGAGAAAAAAAAGGAGAAAACAGGCAGACTGATGAATGAGGGCAGGCTTTCAGTGAGATTGTGTAGGCCTTCATATATGGGGAAAAAAGCACAGCCTCAGTAAAGATGTTTTGCACGGTAATTTACGAGTCAAAACCAAGGTAAGTTACTTTGCCTCTGATACGCTTGCAAATCGTTATCAAAGCTGCAAGTAACTAATTTCTGAGTGAAACCAATGTTTCCTAAGGATTTTCCCTCACAAATTAAAAATTATGTTATGCGACCTTGGGGTATGGGTTTTAAATATTCTATGGAAGATCACTGTGTTTGTTGATGGCACATCTGGCCGAGCTGAAGTGGTGCTTGCCTATTTATAGCATGCACACATACACAAACACACAGCCACACGCATGAAGAAACTCTATTGATCTGTACATTGCAACTTTAATTCTTCAGTCATCCTGAACATTTTTGGTTACAGACAACAGAAAAAGTTTGCAAACTAATTCACTCAGTGACTTGTTTCTAGCATTCACAATATTGCAATCTTTGTGAAATCGTAGAGCACACAAAGCCTCATGCCTTATTTCAGAACTCAATGCACTGCTTATATTCTGGGCTGTGCTTTGGTTGTGTTGGGTGGCTTTTTCTTCTTTAAAAAAATTGCAGGCCCAGAAAATTTATGCTCATTTAGTGCAATATTTACTCCTCTATTAAATAAAACATGAGCTGATATGGTACTGATTGCTGTAAGCATTTCATTAAACACACTCTTGGTTATACTTAATATAGGAGAAAAGTTTCTGTTAAGGGATCAGGTCAGTCAGCATCTATTTGTTCAAATGTTGCAGTCCCCACAAGTCGAGCTGTGCAAACAATTTTCAGTTCACTGGTCCGACCTTAAAGAGAAGCACAAAATTTTGAGGGCTATAACAAAGTTTCTTACAAATTCTGGAAAAGTTTTAATTGAAGGAAGAAAAATTCAGTTTCAAAATGCAATGCTGAAATACCAATTTAAAATCTACTTGTGTCTGTTTCATTCACTGAAATGGATTAATTATATACACAAAAAATGGCAACACTACTTTTATTCAATTCAATAAATTAATATTTTTCATTTTGCCCTAAGACAGTCAGCCAGCTGGAGTCACGCAACTCTAACAAGGATGCCTCTAGAGTCATTGTTGCTCCTCCAGGCCATAGAGTTAACTAGCCAAGTTCTCTAACTCTTTGAGTAACCTAAGGAAAGCACTTCAAATGTCCTCTCTGGATTTTAAAGGAATTCTTCTGCCGCAAGCTACGGCCCTCTCACTCTGTTGGGAATTGGTAGATATTCGTAGGTGTGTCAGTATTGTAGCCAAAGCAGAGGCCTGTGTCACCTACAAATTATAAATGTACTACTCAAGATAAAATAAATGTTAGCTTGCCTTGAACCTGAATATATGTGTACTAAAGTGATATAGCAATAGCATTGAAATGCATCTCTGCCATAGATCAGTACAAAGGTACATACGCTGCCAAGCTAAGTGTGAAGCTCATGAGCTTCTTAGACAAATTCACTTTCATAAGAAGAGTTTCAACACAAGCTATATACATCAGAGTCTCATTTCCATCTATAAAGTTAAATGTGTGTGGTTTGGGGCTTCTCTTCCTCACAGACAAAAATTTCATTTCTTTGTGTATATGTAATAAAGCATTTTTTTAAGTCAAGACACAATATAATGGGTCAGCTTCTTGAGCTGATAATGAAACGTTTACACGGTCAGAAGTGACTAGACCCTGGCCCTCCTGTCTACATAAGAAAACCTCTGACATTTACCTGGCTAACAAAAGCACAAGGGAAACAGTTGCTTGAAGTGGGAAAAATATAAATTGCCTCACACATACATATTTTAACAGAGAAGTACATTAACCACTAGAACAACTAACTATGTGGAATGAGCATGGATAATATTCTGCCTCTCAACAGTTTAAAAAACAAGAGCAGATTTTTTATTTTTTTTTTGGTAACATATGCTCCAGTTCCAGTATGTGTTATTGGGCTTGACACAGGAGTCACTTGGTGAATTTCTGAGGTCTCTTTTACACGGGAAGCCAGACATGCTGATCATAATGTCTCCTTCTGTTCCTAAAGGCTGTGAATCTACTAAGTCAATGGAACAATGCCACTTTATGTCCAGCTCCTAATGTGAATATGAAGGAAACAACCCTCTAATGGTGCGCTCCTCATTAGCCACAACAATCATTGTAGTGTATTCACCATAAAGTAGGTAACAAACACAAACTTAGCGCTCAGGTCACTGTAGAGGGAGGTTAGCCAAATAATACCTTTAAAATGGCTGACTTAGAAAATAGTATCTGCTATTATAAAATGCAGATGTGGAAACTTTAAAAAGAGGATGGAGCCTGAGAGAAGAGACAAGAATTGTTTAAGCAGAAAATACACTTGGGAAAGAAAAGAGTATGCTATTACTCTCCTCAAATTTGGTGTCAGAAGAGTCAGAAGAGCACATGATGTGAAGATGGGGCAAACTCCTTGCAAAGGTCCTCTAGCACATCTCAGTATGGTGTGTGGAGGAATCGGGGCACCACACTTCAGAGTGTTTTCTCCTCCACCCCATTATGAATAGGGCTACACTTGAGCATTAACAGATCAAGAACAGATCAGATCTCAGTCCTGAAGAGAGGTGAATTTTCACATGCTTCCTTTTTCACTTTAAGAGAGGGAATTTTAAGGAATTTGGGGCCAAATCCTTTAATGAAAGGAAACATTTCCAAAGGGAGGCTAAATCCTAATTTGCAGAGACTTTTTGCTTTTGCAATACCCTATAGTGTTACTGTAAACTGATGTCCCAGCAGCAGACGTCTCCTTACCACAGGGCTGATTTTGACAGATGCTTTGTTTTTTTCAATTATCGCAACGTTCCACTCCTTGGCCATGTGTACATCAAGATCTGCAGATGAGAGGTATCAAAGTGCAGTCAGAGCAACAAAGTTGAAGGATGCAACTCAAACACACAACAGTGAAAGAAAAAGCATGAGAGCTACTAGTTTACAGAGCAAAGCACTCCATAATTCTCTGTCCTTATGTATTATCCTCTCCAACACCTTCACCCTTGTTACAGCTCTACATCACCTTTTTTAAAAGTACTGTGTACATGTGCTGACACATTACACAGCAAAACTAATAAATTCCAGACCAGGTGTGAGCACACAATCTAATTTCCTTTACTCTAGTCACACAACAAAACTGAGAGCTTATTTCAGCCTTCTGCTTTCTTGCCAGCTGCAGGAGGCAAGCATCAAAAGAACACACCACAGCAGTGTGTCAGTGACATTTTTGAAAGGTTACTATGGGCTCCAAGGCCAGACTCGCCATATTTTCACAGTTCATTTTTGCTCTCAATAGTTCCATTACCAGCCAGTTTCACCATGAGTATCTTACTAGTTCTAGTAAAGGATTAAAGTACCACTCAGGACAATAAAGCAAGGAAGAGGCTGAAGGAACATAATTTGCAAGAAGTGGGACAAATTTATCACTGTTTCACCTAAGTAAAGAGTTGGTTCATTTCAAAGGGCATTTTGCCTGACTAACAACCCTGGGCCCATGTCCAGTGTATTCTACCCCTATTGATTTATTTCAAGGGGGGGAAAATAAAAGCAGTGTGAGTTTTGATTATAAATAGCAAGATGTTTGTCAGTTGTAACAAACCCCAGGTCTACATATTAATGGAGATCAATGCCCTCTTCTCTGCAGCAGTGTAATACATTTCTCTGCAATTGGCAACAGTCTCCATGTGCAGGCACAATTCCTGAACACAGTTCAAGCTGCACATGACAACAAATTTAGCACAGCAAGGAAGACGCCCCTGTATTCTTCGACACTGAAGCTCCCCAAACCACAGGTTGCTCTTTTGAACAAAGCACAATGCAGAAGTGTGGTATTTGAAGAAACCTTCTTTTCTCCAGATTCTACAGTATGATAACGTAACACAAATTCAGGAGCCACTGCAATAAAATACCATGCAACTGAAGTGCAGTTTTAACCTGCATTTGCTGACTACAAAGCACTACAAACAAAAATAGCATTCAGAGCTGTATTGCTACAGAAGGTACTTAATTTTTGTGACATGTCTTTAACATCATTCAAGTTCAGGCAGTGTACATAAAAGGAACCTCCTGTAAGGGAGATTTACAATTGCCTGACTTCAACTAGTTTTGAATGACAAATTTGCAGTATAGTTAAATGCACATAACTCTCAGAACAAGTACTGTCAAGATGTAAAGTACAAACTGCAAGCCTCTGGATGGCACAAAGTAATTCTCTTACTACCTGGTTTTGCTTAAAGTCATTGCAACACCTGATGTTCTCAAAACTACCTTGTGTCTCCTTTGCTCCTAACAGGAAAAGCCTTTCTTCACTTGGGGACAACTCAAGTGAACCAGTTCTGGTCCTTGTAAGCGCTCTGACACAAATGCACGCAATATTAAAACGTGATTTCATTCCTTCTTGTTTTTGCCTGTGTGACAGCTCTGTGCATACAACCCTGTCCTGTGCACACTGCCTAGAAATAAGAGAGGAAACAAATGTGTTGTTTCTTGTGGAAGCTGTTGGAACCTCTTTGTCTTGTAACCGTGCACATCTTTGAAGGACTCAGAGCAAGCATCTTTCCAAAGTGATTTTACTTGTAATGATTAAATCAATCAACTGAATCAGGATAATTTCATTGATCTATTGCCAAAGTGATAAATGGGGATATAACGTTGTGAAGTACAAAATTTGGGCTTAGAGGCATCAAAAGGTGCCCTCAATTTGTGAAGTATTTATGAAGTATCTACCATCACTTGCTGGAAATGCTTTCATTCATAGGTTGATATAAAACCCAGCTGCCTAATGAACTTGCATTGACACATCTTCTGTCACAGATACCATTGCTGTTGGCCCCTCTCTGCAGATCTCAGCTGTAGGGTTTCCAGTCCGTTATTTTGTCTCTTCTCCTGGTGGGAAGTTAGGGATAAATTCTGACCCTAGTTTGATACACCCTCTGCTGTATCTGAGCTGTGTGACTACAGTGCCAAGATTAACTAGGGAAACAGCTAATACTGTTGTAACATACAAAAAAGGGACTACCTCTGGCTGCAACGTATTCAAACATTGTCACATCCCAAACCACAGGGAAGACAGGAATGAAGGGAACTCATTTGGGCCACTAATTCCAGTTGTTCTAAATCAATGGTGCTGCAGAAGATCTCATGGAACATCCTCTACAAAATATGCTCTATCGATGGCTGACAGCAAAGTTAAGATTGTGGAGGGTTAACCATGGTGAAGGGCCAAACCCTCACCTAGGCCCTCCTCAGCAGGACAAGGGGAGGAAGTAGGATGAGGAAGTTTGTGGGTCGAGGTAACGTCAGGGAGGTGGCTTACAACTACTGTTGTGGACAAGACAGACTCCACTTGGGAAAAACTAATCTGATTTACTGCCAAATGAAATTTGAGTGGTAAGAAACCAAAGCAGACATTCAAGCAGCACCTTTCCTCCCTGGCCTGCCAGACCTGGCACTCCGCTTCCCCCAGACCCCTCCAGCCCTGCTGAGTGCCACAGGGGATGGGGGTCAGGCAGCACTTACCAGTTTCTCTTGGCTGCTCTGTCCCTCTCACGCCTTCCCCTGTCCTGGCGCAGGCTCCCCACAGCTGCAGTGGATACCTGCCAGTGCTGGGATCAGCTGGAGCACGACCACGATGGGACGTAACCCTGAAGCAGGAGCTTCAGCAGGCAGAGGCGCAGCTCTTGAGCAGACCTGGCTGCTGGAGTCACTGCCCTGCTGAAGGCCTCAGGGTTATTCACATTAAAACCCGGCTGCTCTCATGACCAATAACAGAGTGCCTGCATTTTTACACTTAGAAAAACTTTGGACATAGTGGAGTGAGTTCAGCCAATGGCTGATTAAGGGATGACAGCATCTCTTCTATGAGGACAAATTGGGAGAGCTGGGCCTCTTCAGCCCGGAGAAAGGAGAGCTCAGGGGATCTTACCAGTAATAGCTGATGGGGACAGCAACAATGACAGAGCCAGACTCTTCTCAAGAGTGCTCAGCGAAAGGACAAGAGGCCGTGGGCACAAACTGAAGTATAGTCCTTCAGCTAGGCCCCACTGACACCAAGCTACTGCTCTTGCTATCTACTCTTCTGCCTTTTCTCCTCATCATATTTTCCTTAGGAAATAAATAACAAGCTCTACAAAAGCCCCCAGCAGCATTAGCCCACTTCAAGTGAAAGACAGCTTAACTGAGACTTGGAATCAAACAATTAGATCAAAGCTTTAAACCAGAGAGCATTTAAGCAGTATTCAATATTAATTATTTATTTTTAATTTACGAAGGGAAAAATAAGGATTTGTGTACTGCATTGGGGAGACACTATAACAATTTTGCATCAAAGGAGAGCATATTATTCTCATTGCATAATCTCAAGCAAAATGACTGCATTTTAAACTGCAGAGCATGCAGGCTTGGCAGCCCCATGCCATATAAGCCCTCAGTTTTGTAGCTGCTCACTGAGTTCACAAAAAAACACAAGAAGACTTTTTAGTCATTAAGCATAGTCATTAAGAAGGCTATCTTGTCAGGTTTTGAAAGCTGTCCTCAGCTCTTAGCTGCTCTTCTCCTGGTCACACCATAGCCACTGGAAACAGCTGAAGAGGCACAGATGATTGTTGCTATCAGCCTAGTTCATTTTAAAATACACACTGTGATTATGCAAAGGTTTTGAAAGGACAAAGCCAGCTCAGCACAGCTGAGGCTACCTGTGTTAGTATAAATGCTTATTTGTTATTAGCAGATTATTATTTCTCTTTGGAAGTGCAGTTACACAAAACAGTGAGGCCTTGGTTAAATGGGTGCACTGCAAATGCCGACCTCTGAGTTAATTATTTGCATACCCTCCTAATCAGTGGGCAGAAATAGGATTTCTTTGATAGCATTGCAATGACTTCAGATATCTGTTTTAGTATATTTTGACTTGATGCACAGAGACATACATTTCTTTCCATAGGCCATTGAGACAGAAAATTGTAGTCATTAATATTACGTGAGATTGCATCCACCATGTACAACCATGCAAAAATGACAATAGTTTAGAAAAGACTCAAAATTTTTATCACAGCTCTTATAAAATTTGATGTCCTTTTTAAAGCTCAAGACTAGGACGCTATGGTCAGTACAGATGACTATTAGCTTAAACTAATAAGTTTGGGTTTGGTTCTGCTCCCCCCAGCATACTATTATGGAAATATGCTTGAAAATGACCAGAAGACAATTAAAGAATGCCAAATGGTATATTTTGCATGCAATGGGAGCTTAGATTCAAGCTTGAATGCTTCAGCTTGATATTATTAAATGTAGACTACAACTAAGCTTCTAGTAAACGTGAATTTTTGGGGAAAAAAGGGTAAGTGAAGATGTTTTTCCCCCTAATTTTTTGTCAGTTTCTAGGGGATATTGATTTGTACACAGGTACAAAAAGATTTTTACCTACAGAGAAGTAAAACAAAAAAAGGTTTTCCTTAAAAATAAAATTGGTGATGGATGAAAAACTGTTTCTCAAATTTCTTGGTTGCAATGCATGCATTTGGCAGGAGACTAAATAAAAAAATGCTTGAAAAAAAAAGGGTATTATCTGAGCTCCCGCGTACACAGGTGTATTCCAGGAAATCTCTCTGTGCGAGTCTCTGCAATGACCGATATTTGTTCTGTACAGCAGAGATGGAGGACATCCATCCTTCTCCCCTTTCTCTGTTTACCTTGGCCCAATTCCCTACCCTGGCATTGGCTAGAGCTTTTTGGATGCAGCTTCCACAGCTGGTAGTGGTTTCTTGCGAGCTCACTAAACACTTGCTGAGGTTAATCACCACCCTCTGACCACTGTGCCAGGGA
The DNA here is from genome assembly GCA_008921705.1 of Burhinus oedicnemus. Classification (NCBI taxonomy): domain Eukaryota; kingdom Metazoa; phylum Chordata; class Aves; order Charadriiformes; family Burhinidae; genus Burhinus; species Burhinus oedicnemus. Next base: position 524,953 of record VFFE01007156.1, on the reverse strand, counting down.
ACACAGGTAGTAACCTCTGGGTTTTGGTGCAATGAAAATGACCGATGCAAAAAATTCCTCTAACAGAAATAGCAACTTTTAAGAGGGCCCAATGGACATCTGACTGAAAGTAATGTATATAACTATATGTATACATACATGTATGCATATTTCTATTCACAATACAAATGGCAAAATTTAGTAATGTATTGCCTCGTAAGAACTACTTCATACCATCTAATAGTGACAGGTATATTGCCAACAGTGGACTATGTTTTCTAGTAGGATTTGTAGGGCACCTTGAGTCAGGTTGAGAAAATATCCTGCCTTATTGAAGCATTTATTTAGAGTTTTTCTCCTCTTTGTAGTTGTGGTCTTCTTGGCTGACTCCTGCTTCTCCACAGGGCACAGCACATTGCATTCTAGCCCCTGGCACATGTGGAGATGACATGGCTGCCAACAGGAGTGCCACCCAGCATCCTGAAGGATTTGAATTAGATTTGTTTCATGTTTCTGGGTCTCCAGATTCCTGCTGCTCCATGGAAGTGGTAGAAACAAGGGACCCTATTAAAGACCCTTCACCTGCAAGTTTCCAGCAACAAATGCCACAGTGGCCTTCTCTGGGTCTCCCGTTTCTTCAAATGTCCTTCTTCAAAGTTTGAAAAAGACATCTCAGTTCATGTGGTCTTCTTTCCTTCTCAGTCCCCCTGGCTCCAGAACGGCTGCAGCTCAGGAGCCAGGCACCACTTCAGTGAGAGATGGGCCTGGGATAACTCTGAGTCCTGCTGCATTTTGGAGGCACCTCACTATAAAGAGCATGCCCCGTGCTGGGCCAGGGGTTGCAGGGACTTCTCCATGGCTCTGCGCCATTCCTGGTAGAGAAGAGAGGAACTAGAGAGGAAAGTATTTCCCCCTGACCTCCCCTTTTCATGACTGCAGTCTTGACCTCTCTGTGTTTCCACTTCAAAACCAAATCTCAAGGAAGAAACTGGCAAAAAAGTATTTTTCTGTCTAACTGTTACAGACTGGTATGGGGCTGTTTTAAGATACAGGATACTCAAGTGAACAGTTGGCTGGGAAGGTGGCATCTTTCAGTTTCTTCTTTTTGAATAAATAGCAATCTGACATGAGACATGGAAAATAACATTCTTGTCACGTTCTTTTTTGAAAATAAAAAAATAAATTTAATTTGGGAATGCAGGTGATTATCAGAGGAAGATTTTAATCGAAGTTTCCAGAAAAGCAATGGACATTTTACTTTTCTTTCTTCACAGGAATGAGTATACAGAGTACGAGATTTTTAGGTTTTCCTTCCCAGTCCAAGGAGATGCCATTCAAGCTTTATGAAGTCAGGGACGGAAAGCACAGGGAGATATTAACTTCCTGTATGCCTTCAGCAAACGCATCTAACCAGCTTCCCAAGTTCACACAGGAGAAACTGGATGTGGCACATTGTTATCTTGTGCCTTGCCAGTCCCCCTTGCCTTCCACGTAGATACTTAACTTTCCTTAAAGGCTTACACTTTTCATCATAAGCAGGATGCCTTCATAGTTGTTGGTCTAATCGAGACGTGGCTATCTCTCTGTCATGATATTAGTGCCATGAAGGCAGTAGCTAAAACATAGCCAGGATCTTACTTTTATGCTATTAGTACTAAATATGTGACAATGCAAGTTCTCATGGGGAAAATAGCAGTTTCAAAGCACTCTGCTGAATTTAAGCTGTTCTTTTTTTCTTTGCTAAAGCTTATTTTATTAAAATAATGATACTATAATTAGAAGCATAATTATCAAACTAAGCTGTTTTTCTAAAGGACAAATAACACAATTTAAAGAATTAAAGTTGAGAACAATTATGCTATCACAAGGCAGCCCTGCTCAAGCTTTCTTGGTCAAGCCAGCCCAGCTTTCCTGTTTAATTCAACAGAAACGGTGCACCAATTAAAACAGGTCTATGCCAAAATACATGAAGAACTAATAAATTTGAAACTGGAACAGATGGAGAACACAGGCAAAGGCCTTTACACCTTTAAAGAAATATGTAATACCACAGTGTTCACTAGTGGAATCTGCCTCTGGAGTATCTGGGAGATGGCTGTGGTGCGAGCTTCTATGGTGAAAGCTGTCCTGCCAGATCAGACCTAGGACAGACCTTTTCCAGAATCCTGTTTCTAACAGAGGCCAATGAGCTCTGCCTCAGGGGAAGGTGAAGTTCCCATGCTCCTTCCTTCCGTCCCTGAAATCTTCAACAACAGTGAAAGTCTTTTCCTTGCCCATGGTGGAAAGTGGCACAGACTTTACAGCAAGAGGATATATTAGCTTATTGAGAAGCACTTGGGAGCCGATGGTTAAGGGTTTTTTCAAACCTCTGGTCATTTTATGTTCCTCATAAAATTATCTCATCTTATTTTGAAGTGTGGGGTCAATAAGACCTACCAGCTGATTGTGGACAGTGCAAACAATTTTCCAACTACATCTTAATTAACATTTAATTTTATTTTTATGCTTTCCTTTCTAGTTTGCATTCAGTTTCATTTTCTTCTTACCTTCCTTTTTAAAGCTTTTCTGAAGGTTTATTTTCTGTCTAATTCAGGCACGCATATTGTGGAGATACAATTCTTCTCATGAAGTACTAATATATTTGGTGTTCTAATTATTCAGAGGCACTTTTGGCAAAGAACATAACCAATGTCACAAAGTGGCCCAACAGAAACGAAGAGCTAAATTGTGTCAATAATATTTCACTACTAACAGTAGAACACATTCTGGGGAAAGTAAGTTTTCTAGATCTGTCTGCACTGACTTGAATCTGAATGGGCTCTGAATTGAATGAGAGCAGCTGACTTCAAGTGGAAGTCCCCAACATCTCCTCCCTAGCTGTATGGCAAAATGCTGCTTGTCTGAGCTTGCCTGTCCATACAATATATGTACTCAGAAGTATTAAGGGATCACCCTTGTGCCCTCTCCTGCCCCCAGCCCAGCCCCCTGTGGCGGCCCTGACAGATGTGAGGCAGAAGAGCTCCCCAGCACCTCATCGGCTGCTTGCTGTTCATGGCGGACCGGCAGCCCCCCCCGACACCCCCGTTCCCACCCACGGGGAGCAGGAAGAGCCACACGAGGATGCGGAGGAGGCTGCGGCAGCTCCCTCCACTCCCAGCAGGGGCAGGGACCGCTCCCCTGGGGGGCCACGGCGAGCCCCAAAGTGGAGGACCAGCACCTCCCAGGACTCCTCCCAGCCACCCAGCCTGGCACCTATTCTCAGTGGTGTTTATTTGTCAGCATTCATGTGTTATATATTCTAATCACAAGTGTGACTCAGTGCAAAACGCATTTGATCTGGATTCATACTCAGCAGATCTATATTTTAACGTTTGTTAGCATTTTACTCTCAGTTTGTCTGACTTAATTTGTAATGTGACTTTCAAGAATAGGTGACTACACATTTTCATAGGGATCACTTTTGATAACTGTCTGGCATGCATGCAGTCAAACACATATTAAGAGGTACATTAAACATATGCACATGAAAATATACCATATAATATATTCATTTTTTAGCACCCAGGTTATGGACTTCAATGTTAATTGTGATGCCTCCATAACTTTGGAATACAAGCAAGTTAAAAGAATAATTTGAACTTGCTTTCCCCAAACTCTGTAAATATTTTCTCTTTAAATAGTGTGGCATTTTTCTCAACTGGAGTTATTAAAAAGATAAAGACCAAAGAAAGAAATACTGAATATGGAACTCCTCTTGCTAGTCCTTTGAAAAGGGTCTGCAACTTTAAAAATGAAGAAGTACAATCCAGAATCTGGAAAGAGATACCACAGAAACTCTTTACTTCATGCACTTCAAGAAATTTCCTGCATGATTTTTTTTTATCTGTGAGAATCAGAATGACTATCAGGATACACTTTCCTTCTACAGATTGGCTCTGTGATCAACTGGTTTCTGCAGTCCTCTTACAGCTCCGCATCGATGTTCAAATAAACTTTGATACCATGAACACAGATCCACCACGGGTATGCAGGTTTTCAGTTTCTAGCTGTAAAATACGCTAACAAAGCTTAGAACATTAGCAAACATATCCATCCGAGCAAATCTGTTTCTTGTAGTGACAAGTAAATACCAGATATGTAGTCTGGTATAAAAATAACAATGACAATGAGAAAAAAACATGAATAAAATCTCACTACTTCACCCTAACACCCAAAGTGATGCTTTCAGAAACTGTGTCTTTTTCCCTGGAAGCAGATGTATGTATGTGACTAATCGATCCTTCAAACCAGTGTAGCTCCAAATGGACACAGGACTGTCTACATATTTTCAGAGCTGTGTGTACACAACATACATGCATTATTTTGGGGTCCAGGGTCAAAAGGCATTTTCCCACTCAAGAGTAATTCTAACTGTAAGCATATGGGAAAAGAAAGTTCCAGGGTATTACAATATTTTGCATTGTCCCATACCTACCTTTGCTGAAGTAAAGCTCCTTTACTTGCAATAAAACAGTAGTTCATCAGCCATCAGGTGAGATATTTTACAGCCCTAAAAATTGAAGGTTTATAAATGAGATATATTTCTACGCAATCGCATCAAATTATGCCCCTTCAGGCAATTTTAACGGCACATAGCAAGTGCTCTTAGAAAATTTCTCCAGGATCTAGTAAAAATCCTCCAGGATATTATCTTTTTGAATTCAAGGTGTTGTAGTTGAAGTTATTACTTTCAATTAGCTTAAGGAAAAATGTGTTTGTGACTTTTAAAAGTGCTTATGTCATGCTCTGGAAGCTAAACAGCACGCAGAGCTGAAAAGCAAACCCTCATCAGAGAATGTTCTGAGGGCCCCACAAGCTGTACCACTGACTTTTAAGAGGACTAAAAGTTGGGAAACTGTCTGTCAAAATCAATGAAATACTGCCCTCTTCTGATTAAATTCGATCTAGAGGTAGCTGCACTTTCAATGGAAGAAAAGAGGTGTGAAAAAAAAATAAACGGACTAAAGATGTGGCTTGGCAATTAGATGAACCTTCTACAGCAGTTGTTCAGTGGGAAACCTCCATAATTTCTGAGTGGCAAATACAATGACCCACACAAAAGCGAGACACATGGACAGCCTGATTAAAAACAACATGCAATATGTCTGTACATTTTGGGATAATCGTGTAATGAAAAGAAAGGTGGCCTGAAATGCAAGCGGCAGGTGGATGATTTAAAGTAAACAGGAGTTGGCTCTCGTGTAATTGAGCAATGGAACTTCTTGCTGCCCAGTTTTGTGCATATTAAGCCCACAGCCTCCACCACCCTGCAGCACCCCAGCCAGCAGCCGCGCGGCCGCTGCCCTGGGCACCAGTGGGTGGCTTCCACGGTCTCCTCTTCCGTGTCCACCCCGCTGCCCTCCAGCCCCTGCTGCCCTGGCTGCAGCAGGAGCTGGGGCAGCTCTTTGAGGATGCCCAGGAAGCAGCAGCAGCCCAGAGCCTCATCACATCCAGCCTGCGATCCTTTGGGCTGGATGAGGAGGCTCTGGTCCAGCGGCTGCAGGCCTCCCTGGGCAGGCGCACGGCCAGCTTTGTCCCCCGGCTGATTGACACAGTCATGCGCCGGTGCAGCGGGGAGGCCTGGCGGCGGACGGTCCTGGGGGACGCCCGTGCTGCCGGGTGGCGGGAGGATGTCCCCGCGGCTGCCCCGGGCCATGCTGCCTCCCGAGGGGGGTCTCCTGCCCCCAGCTCAGCCCTTCGTGGGGGTCCCGGCAGCTCCTCCTCCGCCCCCGTTCCCACCCGCGGGGAGCAAGAAGAGGCCCAGCAGGACCCAGAGGAGGTTGTGCCAGGGCCCTCCACACGCAGCCGGGGCAGGGACCGCTCCCCTGGGGGGCCCCGGCGAGCACCAAAGAGGAGGGCTGGCAGCACCGAGGACCCTTCCCAGCCGCCCAGGAAGCCACCCCGACACCGGTGACACTGGGAGGGTGCCTCAGGAGCCGGCTAAAGCGGGGCCGGGCCGCAGCTGGGGGACGTGCTGCTGAGGAGCGGGAGGGCAGCCCCGCAGCTGCCCCCAGCCCCGCTGCCTCCCGAGGAGGGCCTCCTGCCCCCAGCCCAGGCCCCTCTGGCGGCCCTGACAGATGTGAGGCAGAAGAGCTCCCCAGCACCTCATCGGCTGCTTGCTGTTCATGGCGGACTGGCAGCCCCCCCCGACGCCCCCGTTCCCACCCACGGGGAGCAGGAAGAGCCACACGAGGATGCGGAGGAGGCTGCGGCAGCTCCCTCCACTCCCAGCCGGGGCAGGGACCGCTCCCCTGGGGGGCCACGGTGCGCCCCGAACAAAAAGAGCCAGCACCTCCCGGGACTCTTCCCAGCCACCCCAGAGGCCACCCTGCCGGCAGCTCTAGAACCAGGGCCCAGGAGCTGCCCAAGCCAGGGCCAGGCCTGCAGCTGGGACACGTGCCGGCCTGCAAGTCAATCAGAAGGCAAGTGCCGCCCAGAAGGCAGGTGCCCGAAGGCAAGTGCTGCCCAGCTCCAGGCCTGCATCTCTGCAGCTGGTCCCGGGGCAGATGTTTCCAGCCAGGGGCTCTCCAGGGCCAGCCCGTGCCCCATCGCTCATCACCCCACGTCCTGGGGCTCTGCTCTCCTACCAGCCTGCACTGCCCGCTGCAGCCTCGCTGCGGGGGCGCCCAAATCTCTCCTCCTGCGCGGCGTCACGACTTGGTGCTGCTCTCTGCATCACCCCAGCGTCGCACCCTGCCAAGGCGGGAGCCCCAGGAGGAAGCGTGAAGTCTTGCACCTGGGGAGGGACAACGCCAGGCACCAGCACATGCGGCGGGCTGCCCGGCTGGAAAGCAGCTTGGCGGAAGAAGCCCTGGAGGTCCTGGTGGGCACCAAGCGCATCATGAGCCAACAACGTGCCCTTGCCACGAGGAACTCTAGCGGTGTCCTGGGCTGCATCAGGGGCAGTTTTGCCAGCAGGTCGAGGAAGGTGATCCTTCCTCTCGACTTGGCACTGATGGTGCCACACCTGGAGCACTGCGTCCGACTGTGGGCTCCCCGGTACAAGAGGGAGGTGCCCACACTGGAGAGAGGCCAGCAAAGGGCCGTGAAGACGATTAAGGCAGTGGAGCATCTCTCCCCTGAGGAAAGGCTGAGCGAGCTGGGCCTGTTTAGCCTGGGCTAAACAGAGAGGGCTCAGAGGGGATCTGATCGACGCATCCAAAGGCCTGAAGGGAGGCTGCAAAGGAGATGGAGCCAGGCTCTTTGCGGTGGTGCTCAGTGACAGGCGAAGGCATATTGAAGAGCAGCCTGGACGTGATCCTGGGTAAATGGCTCTAACTGTCTCTGCTGGAGCAGGCGGCCTGGACAAGATGACACCCTGAGGTCCCTTCCAACCTCAGCCTTTCTGCGATTCTGTGGAAGTATTTGAGCTGTGTAAAGACTCTATTCTAATAACTTCATTTTGGTTATAGAAAGTAGATAAAGGAAGGAAAGGAGTACAGTTCTGCTCTGCTCATACTTATTAGCCATCCTCAGGACACATACCAGGACGCAGGACTCAGGTGCAGTTTCTGCTGCCAAGTAAACGGACTGAAATCTAGGACTGCTGGGAAAGACCCATAACCATTATGCTATAGGATAAATATGGTCTCTCTCTTCTGCTGATCTTGTAATTTTTATTTCAGCTGAAACTGGTCCGTCTTCTTGACCTTACTTTGTCACTACGTCCCAGTGT